>VDFB02001912.1:154299-205086 GCA_007258455.2 Sequoia sempervirens
AGTTCAGAGTTTAGGGTTTACAAAACTTAGGGTAAAGTTTTAGTTCCCCTTGAAATATTTAATGAACTTGCAAGTTAGTGAAGAACATTTTCTTGTGGAATAGTTGATCGAGATCTACTCTTGTTTCAACTGACCAACCTAGATCATGAAATCTCATTCATATTATAATCTTGCATGATCTTATTATTGTTAAATTTGGTTGCCTTGGGCAACTTCACCAAATTTTAAGAACTTCTTTGATCCCTTTAAGAAATTTGTCATATTGGGACCCCTTAAGAAATCGATTTATGATTTAAGGTGATAGGATGGCTTAAGGGGATCTAGATGTCTAGTGAGGTCCAAATTTAGTCATACTATAGCCTCGTTGGTTCCATCTAGCTCTGGGTCAAAAGTGTTTACCCCTCTAATAAATAAAGCTAACATGATTCTAAAAAAGAATCAATCTATACATATCACAAAAATAACAATAATCTTAAATGTAACCCATACTCTAATAATAATAGAATGCTAAATGATCCCCACCCCTAACCATATCCTAATTGAATTGCAAACCTAATTGAAACTTAATTAAATTATAACCTTTACTAGGTAATCTTAAATGTATTCCTATATTATATTATATTTAAATTAATTTATATTTGTATTATAATTATATTAATATTTATTATATATTCCTAATTATAACCTAACTATTTACTACAAACCTAATTTAATCTTAAGCCTAATCATCATTAAAACCCCAAGTAAATTGTAACATTACCTATCCTTAATTGTAATCTTATATTATATTTTATGATATTAAATATTTATATTATTTAATATATTATATTAAATATAATATATTAAATAATATAAATATTTAATTATATTTCTTTTATATGAATCATCCTCCTAGATCTCTAAATTGTAATAATAGCATGTAGTTCCTCCAAACTATCATGATGTACTTCCTCCCTTTCCCATGTAATAGGTGTACCTTGTAGGTGCTAAATGGTTCCATCTTGGTCTCCTTATTGATGCATTTCTATCCTTCCACATAAATCTATATAGTATTAAAATATAGGTAATTTTATGGTTAAATTGAATCTCTCTTAATTGCTAAATAATCCATTATGATTGAGGATGGGTGGATTATTATCTAGGATCACATCTTAAAAATCCTATAGAGGTCATGTGGTATGTTTTTCTTAATACATATATTCCCATACAAACCTCTTTCCATGTATTATCAACTCGCCTATATGATAGACACCTTCCTAGATTTAAAATTCATATATATATGTACCCAAGTGTTTCCAATTGGAATTTCTATAATTATACTTTTATGGCATTCTAGATATTCAAAATAGTTTTCATAAATCTACCAAATAGACCCATTCTTGACATTGAACCTACATAATTTTAGGTGTGTCCAATGAAAGATTAGGGTCTAGGGTTCATAAATTTCAAATGCTTTAGTGTTATGGGTTTAGATTTTACAGTTTAGGGTCTAGGGTTTAGCAAACTTAGGGTGAAGTTTGGGTGGCCCTTGGCATAATTTAGACTTGCAAGTTAGTGTCAATTGGAATCGATTGTACATGTTTAGATTTATGAATTTGTTAACTAAATTTGCAAACAAACATCAAGATAAACTTTATGAATTTTAACCATTCTTTAACATATTGATTTCTAATCTAATTATAATTTAAAATTGAAACTAAAGTTTAATATATATCATTTTTTCCATACAAAGAAAATAAAATTTAAAACATTTAAGCAATGTGAATGATTTTTTGTTAGCTCAAAATTACCTAGTTTTCAAAATCAAAATGATTTGTTTGATTCCAATTTAGGGTTTTAAATATTTTTTTTGTTCCAATTCAATTTAGGGTTTCAGTTTTAAACAATTAGGGTTTTTAATGAAATTTTTTCATTTCAATTCAAACTAGGGTTTTCAAATTCAATTTTTTTCATTTGATTTGAATTCAGGGTTTCAAAAAGCTCGATTTGGATTTGTAAATGCGATGTTTTTATTTCATTTCGATTTCTAGGGTTTTGAAATGCAAATTTTTTTGTTTTGTTTCAATTAGGGTTTTCAAAATCAATTTTTTTTTGGGTTTAATTGAACAATTTAAGATTTAAAAGTTAAATTTTGTTTCTAAAACACAATTCAAGGTTTTTTTTTTCATTTTTATTAAAAAACATTTAAGTTTCATTGCAAGTTTTCATCTATTTTTACAATTATTGAATTCTACTATAACAATTTTAAAAATGATTAAAACGTGACATAAATTAAAAAAATACATGCTAAATTAACTTATTTCTTTTAAAATTTCAATTCAAAATAAAAAAAATGCAAAAAACTGGCGTTTAGGTGGGGTACCTGTAGTTGGTCATGGGGTTGCTATCGCCAACACTCACTCGGGGTCTCGTCCGCAGAGCAGTGAAAACTGTTCTTTTAAAAAAAATAGCATCTGAGAAATCCGGATCCCGATGAGGAAACTCGGGATCCTTGCTATTTATAAATCGATCCTCAAGTATTTATAATCGATCCTCAAGTATTTTATAAATCGATCCCAGATTTTTATAAATCGATCCCGCTTCTTATAAATCGATCTCGCTCGCTTCCATTGGTTCGACCATCAGGAAATGGATCCCAATTCTAAAAAGCGGAATCCCATTTCATTCTCGTGCCTCTGATCCCGAAATCCATAACGAGATCCAATTTTAAAAAAATCGATCCGCTTCTGGATGCCGATTTCATTTCTTGGTTAAGGGAAAACTTCACATTTCGTGGACTCAACTTTTGTTAATTCTACCCTAAATAGCAAAGACAACTCAAGAATTGATGGAAACCCTGAAAAAGTTATATGAAAAGCCTTCTGCTTTGAATAATGTATTTCTTATGAAGCGCTTATTTAATATGAAAATGGTAGAAGGTGGGTCAATTACTGATCATTTAAATGAGTTTAATACGGTCACCAGTCAATTAACTTCTATAAAAGTAAACTTTGATGAAGAAGTTAGGGCTCTTTTGATTATGTGTTCTTTGCCTAAAAGCTAGAATAGCTTGGTAATGGCTATTAGAAATTCTATTTTTGGTTTGAATACGTTGAAATTTGATGATGTTGTTGGTGTTATTTTTAGCAAGGAAATTCATAGGAAAAGATCAGGTGGAACATCCACATCGGGCAGTGTTTTGAATGCAAAGCAAGGAAAAACAAAGGAGAGAGGAAATAATTATGGAAATCATGGAAGTCACAAGGAAAATCAAAGGACGTAAGGTCCCAATCTAGAGACAAGAGGGATTGTTGATATCATGGGTAAGCCTGTCATTTAAAGAAAGATTGTTGGTCCTTAAAAATAAGGAGACAAAAAATGAAGGAAGTAAAGAGGAAAATGTGGTAAGTAATAAACTGAAGGAGGATGCTTTGATTCTTTCCCTTGATAATGTTGATGATTCTTAAGAGTTAGATTGTGGGGCTTCATTTCATGCTACCTACGAAGTTATTTTCTTGATTATGTCCAAGGGGATTTTGGGTTGGTTTATTTGGGAGATAACGAACCCTTGTAGATTGTTGGAAAGGGAAGAATCAAGATTAAGTTGCAAAATGGGAATCATTGGCTACTACATGAGGTAAGGCACATGTTCCAAAGTTAACAGAAATTTAATTTCAGAGGGCAACTAGATGATGAGGTTGTGTTGTTATATTTAGTGATAAAAATTGGAAGGTCACAAAGGGTGCCTTAGTGGTAGCAAAAGGTGTGAAAGTAGGCACCTTATATCTTTGTACAGGTCATACTGTTCCTTCTACTTTAATTGTTATAGAAAAAGGTCAATGTTCAGGAACAGTTGCTGTAGTTTAGCAGGTAGAAGATCATACAGTTGTTGTGGACTCTAAATCAGCACTGTGGCATAATAGACTTGGGCATATGAGTGCAAAAGGTATGAAGTACTTATTCAAAGAATTTTTTACTAGGTCTAAAATGTGTTAATATGGATTTTTGTGAAATTTGTGTGTATAAAAAACAAAAGAGAGTAAGTGTTCTCAAGGATGGGAAGCAAAAGAAAGATAAGAAATTGGAGCTTGTACATATGGATGTATGGGGACCAACTAAGGTATCTTCTCTTGGTGGCTCTCAGTATTATGTTACATTCATTGATGATGCAACTAGGAAGGTATGGATTTATTTCCTTAGGCAGAAATCTGATGTATTTGAAACTTTTAAAAAATGGAGAAGCTTGGTTGACAATGAGATGGGTAAAAAGCTAAAATGTCTTAGATCTGATAATGATGGTGAGTTTTGCAGCAAAGAGTTTGAAGATTATTGTTCCTCTAATGTATTTGTAGGCAGAAAATGGTTCCAATGACTCCATGGAAAATGGAGTGGCTGAGCGCATGAATAGAACAATAATGGAGCGTGCACAGACTATGAGATTGCATGTTGGGTTGCCTTTAAAAATGTAGGCAGAGACTATAAACACTGCTATTTATTTAATTAATAGAGGTCCCTCTAATCCTTTGGGTTGTGGTATTCTAGAGGAAGCATGGAAAGGTAAGAAGGTGAGTTATTCTTTTCTCAAAACCTTCGGTTGTGAAACATTTGCATATATAGATTCTGAAAATAGAACCAAGCTTGATGAAAATCAAAGAAATGTATATTTGTTGGATATGGCATTGATGAATTTGGTTATAGGCTTTGGGATTTTGAAAATCAGAAAATTGTGAGAAGTAGGGATGTCATATTCAATGAGAAAGTGTTGTACAAAGACCAATTGTTGCAGCATGAGAAGAAAGAAAATGATTATGCAGTGTTGGATGATACTCCAAACTATGATGTTTCAGTGGTTCCTCATGCTCTGCAACAACAACAACAAATACCACAAACTGCAGTGAATGTTAGACGATCTTCAAGGATAAGTAGACCTTTTGAATGATTTTCTCCCTCTTTGTATACTATTTTGTTAACTGATGTTGGTGAACTAGAATATTATGATGAAGCTATGTAGGTGGATACCAAGGTTCAGTGGGAGCATGGAATGGAAGAAGAAATGGACTCTTTGCTAAAAAATCAGACTTGGGAATTATGCAAGTTGCCTACAGGTAAAAAGGATTTACCAAACAAATGGGTTTATAGGCTGAAAGAAGATGATGGAGGTAAGAAGAGATTTAAAGCCAAATTAGTTGTAAAGGGATTTGCAAAGAAAAAAGGGTATTGATTTTGATGAGATTTTTTCTCTAGTTGTTAAAATGACTTCTATTCGTACTGTTTTAAGTATTGTGACTGTTGAAGATTTGATCATAGGTGGCAAGGTAAACCATCATCATAATGGGAGTGTTTGAAAGTTTTTCAAGCTAGATAGTCATTTTGGCTAACAAATAAGAGCAGCGACATGGTAAGTTGAATTCTGACAGCATTAATAATGACCAGAGGAAAATACACAATTTTCTAATCATCAATAGAAGGTTTATTAGCTATCAACAAAAGCAATAGCTAAAAATGTGGATGTGTTTCTAAGCCTGTGTCAAACTCTCTTTACAATATGTATTCAGATAGTGACATTATTTCCATATTCAGAGTTGTGGCATCCTTTGAGCAGTCTAGTCAAAATGTGGAGCAAGCTGGAAATTATTGGCTTACAAACGGACCAAACAAAAGCATTGAACTATAAAGTACACAAATCTCCTTACAGCTTGGCACTACGACATTAAAAACCCCAAATCAAGGAGAAGTATAAGACATCCTTCTTTGACTTAAGCTCTCAAAACAAGTCACATCCTATCATAGCATCCTGAATGAGAATTTAGTGAATTAAAGCAATATAAGCCAGTGTATAAATAAACTCATTAATGGCTGAAACAACCCAAATTAAGGCAGCAGCTGTTGTATCAGTAGAAAAATGCTACCTAGGCAAACAACAATACTTATAAAGCCTCTGAGAAAACATTAAGACCAGTGGCACACTAAGACCTCTAATTCAAATTTCCAATTTCACTGCCCAAATGTCATAGTACATAGCTAAATTTATACAACCAAAGAACAGGGTGCTTGATGAAGCCACAAGATCCAATCTCTCAGCTGGCAAGCACTAAAATACACTGAGCTACAAAATCAACAAAAAAGAAAGGATATGTTGTCTGATAAAACTTAACATACAAATTTTGAAGCCAAAAAGATATAAAGCATACTTTGATATGAAATATTTTAATTGACATCTTTCAAATGAAAATTTTGCTTTTAAAAGGGTCAGATAATAACAAGAGTACTGAATATCCCACCTGAAACAAAACAGTGAATATGATCATTTAGAATTCTAAAGCAAATATTGCTGATTATTGACTAGATAGAGTTACATGTAAAATTTTAGTACCATGACACCTCAAAAAGCATGTAACCACAGCAGGATCTATGAACCATAAATAAACAATCAATCTGGGCCAGTGTACATTCACATTGTAGACACAAAAGATTTAAACCTAATCCACAAGAAGTTCGCATGCTTTCTAGAAGCCCTAGAACTAAGGAAAATAACATAGACAAGGGGAAGATAGAAAGGCTCCTCTCCTCTTCAAGGTAGCTGACATTCTGAATTCCAATTTTGAGAAAGGAATTGAGCTCCAATTTTTCTAGTTTGATCATTTTATGATGATTGGGTTTTGAATTTTTCCTCCAAGTTTTTTCTTTGATAAGATGGTAATGTTTGGCTACACGAACATGAATGGTTTCAAAGGTTTTCCTAGCAGATGTATCTCTTTATGAGGTTCACTTGGTCTCTGCCTTAGATCTTCAGTGAATCACAAAAATGATTGTTTTCTCTGTAAATCTATCCCTTTCAGAAGATGTCTTGCCTTTGAACTTCCAAATATGCAATTGTCAGCTTGTGGATTTCGCACAGTGTTTTTGATAAAGATCTATTTCTTTATGGGATTTATGGATTTAGATTTATTAGATGTGAAATTTTTCAATAGCATACCTTAAATTTAAATCCAATCTCCAAAATCAAAAAAATTAAGCACTGCCTTCAAATCCAATCCCCTAATTTTAAAAAAATAAGCACAACATTGAATTAAATCCCCTACTTCAAAAAAATCAAAAAACTTTTCAATCTAATCCCCAAATTCCAAAAGATCAAATGCCACCTTCAAATCCAATCTCCAAATTCAAAAACATCAGACTCCACCTTCAAATCCAGTACCCAAATTTCAAAAGAATTGAAAAAGCACCAAACAGACAGCACAAAATCAAATTAAGATGATCACTGTCAAGATTACATTTTATCTCAATTGCACCTCTAAATGCTCCAGGCATGCTCTAGGCAGATTTGTTGGGTTATTTAAGTTTACTGTCTATCACCTCAAGGATTTATATTGTTTAGATGGAATTATGTCTATTAGGGAGCTGGTGGAAGTGTTAGAATTCCTCTTTTTTTGAAAGAGGGTTAGAACTTAAATATTTGATGAAAATCCTTCTGCTTAATAATTAAAATATTCTCAAATAAACGGCTGACCTTGGCTTTACTTTAAATCACAGTGCTGATTTGGACTTTAATATTGGGTCCTCTGGTCAAACACAAAGGCGTGGAAACATGGCTATTCATCAATATGTTCCCTACTTCATCAAAGTATTCAAAATCCCAGCATATCAAAAGACACCTAATATTTTCTCACCAACAAACAACACCAATCTGTATTTTGGACCTACGCAAGTAAAAGAAGGTTTTCTTTTTTTAAGTCTTCTGGTGATACCAGCAGGTTAGATCTACCTTCCATGTTCTGATCGCACTTCAACTTTGGGCCTTCTACTTTGTTAATTTGAATCTCTGTATTTTTTGTGCATAAATAAACTTATTTTATATAAAAGAAAAGGAAAGACAAAAAATATTTCGTTTGCAGAAAAGTATCACACAACAAAAATAGCTGCACATGACATTAAAGGCTTCTTAGAGTCCTTGACCTTGTGTATCCAAGACTTTCAATTGACTGAACAATAGAAACAGATTTCTCTGCAATAGATTACACTTTCATCTACATTGCAGTTCATGGCTCATATCTAATTTGTATTATCACTTGTGATGGCTACCAAATTATAATAGTTAGAAATTCATGTACCCCAAACCTCAACCTATATCTATTTCTTTACCTTAAATCTTATTATTACATGCTCTCTCCTCTAATGTTGGTGTAGCGGTTTGCTATATTCACACATTGGACTTGGTGTTCTCTTAAAGTTAATTTGTCACTGTCGTGTTTAGTTATTATGATTGTAATTGACTAGGGGAGAGAACCCAGTAGTTGTGCACCCTAACTTCGTGCTTCTAATTATCCTACGTGGAAATTTCAAATCACTTCCAATTTTTTACAGCAACTTACTTGGCAAGTCACCTGCTTATAACTAAGGTTTCAGGGCCACATCATCAAATATGATGCCACATTAGAATGTTTTTTGTCAAGGTGTCCAAAAAGGCCCAAAAAAAAGTGAGACCAATACTTGTGAATTCACAGCATGTTTTATTGAGCGCTGATGTGGAATCGCATGATTGGTTGCTTTTTAGATCAAAGGAATACATTTTGTTTAATTATGGGTAGTCATCTTTAACACTAACAACTTTAAAGTCACAACTATTGGTCTAATATTGATAAAAATGTTGAGCATTATATAAACAACTACTATCACAACTATTGGAACATGCTCAGGTACTGGGTCCTCTCCCCTATAATAGAAAGAACAAGACAGTGGCATTAGCCACCAACCACAATTCCCATAAGCTTTTATATGACATTAGCAAGTTCAATCATAATAACTAAATAGAAGGAATTGTTAGACCAAATATAAAGCTCAAAGGTGCAAATAAATCAATAGATATTGTCCAATCAGAAGAGATTTTTAGTAAAAGTATGTAGGCTAACGTGATTGAAGGTTTCAGACTTCAACATAAAAAGATTTCAGACTTCAGCATAAAAAGATTACCTGAAGGTGGTGGACATGGTCCTTTCTCATCAGGGAGTCAAAAGGAAGAAACAAATTAATTTTACTACTAACAGAAGCTGTAGTTTATCCTAATCTTGCTACATACTGGGAGCAGTGGTTCATTTTTCTGCTCTCAACCATATCAACTTCTCTGGGTTAGCAATGAAAGCAAGATAATTGTTGGAGCAAACCAAATTGAGTGAAGTTTGCACCAACATTGCTCATATTTTTCCAGATTAAGCAATGCACAAAGAAGCCAAGGATGTATTCCAAGCATATTAACTGTAACTTGAGAGGATGGGTGGCAGTTTTTCACATTCAATTATCATTAGTTTTTCACTTCGAGTCTCTCAGAGTTCTTGCACAGTCAAACCCCTAATGGAAGGATTATGCTTTCATCATTTTGAAGCTTTTGTTCTAAGAGGTTGTGTTTCATTGCACATGTCAGAGACCTGAGGTTAACTTTATACCAGCCTCTACTAAAGAATTTCTTGACAAGTTAATGACTGATGAAAATGTTTTCCTAATATTTATATTTGTTCAGCATCTCAACCTGTAGAGGTAGATGCACCTGAATGTCTTGGAAATGTTAAAGATGATACCTACAATGATGATCTATGGTGTGGTTATTCTGATGAATGTGGCTCCAAAATCACAATCATTATGAGATTTAAGGGGCAGCAATAAATCAATGGATTAAGGACATATAGTGCAGGATTGTTGGTAGCCCTGTAGCTAGCACTTGCAGCTAATCCAAGCTAATTTGAGGGATTCTAAATAAATAAACATATAAAGCCAACATAATTGTAGCTGTATTATCTTTAAGCCTTGCTGGCCCAATTCACAACACAGAATCAGTATAGCAACCTCTATAGTCAGGTTTGAATTATTTAATTATTTTCTTTTAAATATCACTTCTTGCCATAATTTCTTTTAGTTTATTCACTTTTCTGCAAATTGTTTTTTGAACGGTCCCTAGGGGCATCACTGGCCCCAGCCCAGACATACCACTATCTATGCTTGTGATTTAAACTTCATTTTCACAGAGCCCAATTAACAGAGATATATCTCCTCTAGTAGTTTTGTGGTCACCTTCACACCTGTGGGGGAATTAATCTTGGTTCTCCTTGATGAGAATTCCCCATTTGAACTCTTACATTCCACCCATGATATTTTGCAAGTAGTTTTTAATGCACATAAATTTTACCTAATTTCTTCTCACTATTTTCTTTTTTTTTAATGCCCTCAGTTGACATTTTCAAGTTTGGAAAATTTTGGTGCCCTTGTAGATACACTACCATCAAGACTAAATGGATTTCCTGCTTTCATTTACTACTACATTTTTTGCTTTCTATATGCCATATGCAAGGGACAGGATCAGAGGAGGAAGGCCAACGTTCTTCTCCTTCAAAGCCTTGTTATGTATTTCTTGTTTGCTCAGGGTTGAGGTTGCAATTAGTATATAATTTAGATGAGGAAAGAGGTAGAAGGTAAAAGTGTTAGTAGTGAACATACCATAGATGCATAAAACGCATAAAGGAACAATTTTTGTGTGTGTGTGAGAGAGACGGGCAAGATGTCTGCATATGGAAAAAGAAGACTTGGGAAATTGTTAAATAAAAACCCAGAATTGGTGACTATTAAACAAATGATTTATCAATATCATGAATAAGAAGGTAAAGTATAGGAAGATTGGCCCTTATAAAAGGTAAAGATTCCAAAGTTAATGTCGAGCAACAAGATGATTGGAAAAGATAGCCTATGAAAGAAGTATGGGAAGATGAAGAAGACAATAGAAGGCTTGGTAGAAAAACTCCATGATAGTAGGCTAAAGGGTCAAAAGAAATAAAATGGATATCAAAAGTTGGACATGGTCAAGATTGTTGACCATTATATACTTCCCTATATTCAAAATTGTGAGCAACATGCACATGGTCAAACTTACCAAGGAAGTCTGACACAAGAGCATCCATGAAAAAATGGGCAATCTTGCATGTTTTGGACCATTCTATGGTCTTGCGGAAGCAACATCTTTGTCAATACCATTTTGGTGGTTTTTGAGAGGACTATATTTGAAGTCATCTTAAGATCACTATGTTATAACTTAAAAATTGCTTCAAAATAAAAATCTCAAGACTTGTACAGGCCATAACAGTCTCATATCCCATATTTGAGTGTCAATTTTTTGTGAATTCCTATAATTTTTCAAGAGGAATCCAAAGGCGCAATCAAAATTAACATTGAGTGTATGGGTACAACACAATGATGAAAGGGTTTAAGACATGTAAATCTACAAAATGCTAGAGCTAATATGAATAGGAGAATGGACAGTTAGTGACAGTGTATGCTTAATGCTCTTAATAAATAGCCAGTTATCATAAGTAGGACAAATTACAGGGCTGCAAGTCAGGGGTGAATGAAGTTGAAGATGCCAAAGACACAGTGATATAAGACCACCCAAGGCAGTGATAGATGTACCCTTGATGGATAATGTTTGGATATTCACCTTTAACAGTTTGATGCAATGGCATGTGAATTTCAGGTATACAAATGAGAATTTCTTTTTATAGTAACTTCAATTTACCTAATCTTTGTCTAATATGTGGACAGGGAAGAGTACGCTCTTCAATAATTTATTCTGAACAAATTTCAGAGAGATGGATGCATTTAAGGGAAGGTGACTTTCTGGCTCCTACATTATTTTTATTTTTCAGATAGTTTCTAGTTTGTTTTGTGACATAATAAACAATATATATAGGTTATTCCATGCATTAGGATTTCTGTAAGGTTATTTCTTCCTCATAGTTTCTCAGAGTACCTGTTTAATTGCATAAGGTCCTACTCTATTGTTCAAGATTTAGTTGCAATGACGCTAATAGCACTATTTGGAAATCACAGGAGATTATATTTTCATAAGTATCCTAATGTTCTAATTTTCTCACATGTGATCTGGATCTCCAGGCTTCCAATGTTTTCTAAGGAGTCTAATCCCCAGCCAAGAAAGCACACACAGTAGCAGCCTACTTCTAACTTTACAGGATGGCAAGCAACTCTATATAGATTAGTGATGACTTCAATTAACAATATTTACCTTTCACTGACACCAAATTATCATTCACATTTCTCCATTGCAGGATACACGTGTTACAGTTTTCCCCAGGATTTCTTGACAGACATTATGAGAAGCTTGTTGGATCCCCATACTTCCATGACTCAAGATTTAACGCAGAATAGAACTACAATCAACTACAAGTTACAAACTCTTATACCCTAAAACAATCCTACCAATATGTTCAAGTGACTATGCTGATAACTTGAAGTAAATTGTTGAAATTGGGAATAATTTATGAACACTCTAAGTGTAAGAGACCATGTGTCTCTCAACCCAAATCTTCTGACTGATGAATGCGTTTTTGTTTTGTTTTGTAGTTTTTGATTTTTTTGAAGGTTTTTGCAATATGATGAAAGAATGTGATTTTGAAATAAATACAAGTAAATTGCATAAATTGAATCTAAATATCAATAAACATGGATCTCAGCTGCAATCGCCCTTATTTATTCAAATAATAAGTCACAATGTAGTAAGGCAGGCATGCACATGAAAAAGCAACCATAAACAAGTAAAGAACCTGATTATCTTTATTCGCAGCAAAAGGCAATCAACTGATAATAAATGGTTGTATAAAACACAGATTCCAAATGCCAAATAATGTCAAATAGCTCCCAATGAATATGTGCTCAAGGTAGAAGTGAGATCACCCAAAAAGGCAAGGCGTCTTCTTCTCAAATCCACACGCCACAAGCTATAGTTGGTACGGCCCTTCTTCTGCAGCAATTGATATGGTTCGGATGAAGGTACAATAGCCTAAGAAATGATGGATGAAGCTAGAGTCATCCTTTCACTTGACTCAATATTATTCTTCAAAACCCTTAATTAATTCTTCCTCTATAAGCACAAATATGACTTCTGAATAAAGTCACCCATTGACAATCTTCAACTAATATTTCACAGCCTCAGTATGCCTGACTCTGAAGAGGGAACGTTCATCAAAATCCAGTGATTCGCAGAAACCCTTGTTTCACAAATCCCAATATTCTCAGAGAGATAACAAGAAAAATTAGAATAATTCCTAATGAAGTTCGATTTTCCCTTGTGATGAAATATAAACTTTCTCTCATTAGGTCGACCCAAAAAAGCAAGTTAAAGAGCATTTTAAATATTAATAAATTTGCCTCTTCAACTTAGGGAAAATAATTAAATATGGCGTCCTTTTTAATTAATGACTATTGAGTATTTAAGTCATTAATAATTGACCCCTTTAATATAAAGTATAAAATACTTTATATTATTCCATTGATATTTTAATATTTAATTAATTGACTTTATATTATAAAGTCACAACTTAAATATTTCCCCATATCATTAAATGCTCTGATATTCACTATCTGCTCACCGGACTCTCAGGTTGGATCAACACTGAACTAACCAATTGAACCAGGTGCCCTGCCAGAAATTGAAACTCCTGCCTGCCTGACTTACTATAAATAGTAAGTACCCAAAAAACACTTTGAAAGTGTCTGCCAAGGCCAAAACTTGATCAACTGCTGGAATTATGTTCCCAAATGCTGGATAACTGCCTCAAGTGATCCTCTAAACACTTCTACCAGCCTATGAGGATTTGAATAATAGGCTAACCTTTGAAATATCTATACTGCCTAGGAAGGGGACATTACACTAAGATTTATAAGAATTGAGAGATACCGAACACAGAAAACATCAGCAAGAAATGGAAAAGCATATGCCTCAAATTCTAAAAAAATTTGCAAAAACCTAACCAATACAGTGCTACAGTTTTCCCCAGGATTGCTTGACAGACATTATGAGAAGCTTGTTGAATCCCCATACTTCCATGACGCAAGATTTAATGCAGAACAGAACTACAAACAACTACAAGTTACAGACTCTTATACCCTAAAACACTCCTACCGATATGTTCAAGTGACTATGCTGATAACTTGAAGTAAATTGTTGAAATTGGGAATAATTTCTGAACACTCTAAGATTTATAAGAATTGAGAAATACCGAACATAGAAAACATTAGCAAGAAATGGAAAAGCATATGCCTCAAATTCTAAAAATGTTTGCAAAAACCTAACCAATGCAAAGATTAAAATAAATATGAATACTTATTACAAGAATTCAGATCTACAGACCATGAATTAAAGAAATTCAAATATATACATAAAGAAAGAGTAAAGAGGCATACTGTTAATCACAAATTAAGAAAAAAGCATTCACTAACCTCTCTAAAGTAGAAATCCCTAATGTGCTCTTCTTCTCTGTTAATGCCTACTAATCGTCCCTGAAAAATTATAAGAGTCAGGGAAAAATATGCACAAGCACAAGCAAATAAACCTTATCATAACATTTTACCCCAAGATTCTGCACAAATTGTGTCTACACACCAATGTCAATGAGCAAAAAAGAACAAAATATGCAAGAAAAAATCCTTCGATTGCTGCTTCGATTGCCTTAACTATAAGTTTTTTTTCATGGATATCCAATGGCAGTGCTATTAACAAGGCATGTGAAGTGCAGTTGTGAAGTGCAGTCTTGCAAAATTCCCAGGGAATTCTCCAACAAAATTATGGTGCCATGAGACAATTTCTCTCAGGCGTGAGACTTTCCCATGGGCAAAGCCCACAATAAAGAGCCTATCGGCTAAATATAAATATACAATCCAAATGGAAAAGTTAAAATTAAAATTTAGGCGCACTTACTATGAAAGGTGCGGATGTTTATTTTGGCAGAAGGTTAAGATAAGAGACGATATTTGAGGGTTTTGTTCTGCTCTACTCTGCCCTATTAACCACGTAAAGATGGAGATGATGCACAGATTGAAACGGATACACTCCGTGTTTTAACTTATCCTTATTGCAAAAACTCTCCTCACATGACGCACAAATTTGATGTTTTACATTTCAATCAGTCCATTAGTGCCCTCTGTAAATCGGGAAACATAAACAAGGCCCGGGATCTTTTGCATTCAGCCATAACTGAATCCCTTCCTCTCAATGTTGTTACCTTCAACGCGCTTTTAGGTGGCCTTGTAAACTCTGGTGATCTCTATAGAATCAACTCCCTTCTGGGTGAAATGAAAGAGATAGAAATACATCCAAATGTTATCACTTATAACACCCTCATAAGGGTTTTGTGTAAAGAGGATCAAATTAAGGAAGCACTAGGCATTTTGCACAGAATGAGGCACTCTCATTGTTTTCTAATATTGTTACATACAGCACCCAAATTGATGGGATCTGCAAAAGAGATAGAGTAGATGAAGCTCTTGTTTTAGTAGCTGAAATGATACAATCTGGCATTTCTCCTGGTCACATTACATGCAATACACTAATTAATGGTCTCTGCAAGGTGGGCAGGGAAGATGAAGCTCTAAGGTTAGTAGCTGGAATGAGAGATGCTCTTTGTTCTCCAAATGTTATTACATATAACACCCTGATAGATGGCTTTTGCAAAGTAGAAAGAGTAGAAGAAATTCTAGGATTAGTAGCTAAAATGTTACGAGATGGCCATTTTCCTAACAGCTACACTTATACTAGCCTGATAGATGGCTTTTGCAAGTGGTGAAAAACAGACAAAGCCTACAATCTGTTTGTACAAATGATGGAGTTTGGTCCTTTGCCAGATGGTGACATTTACTACAGTTATTGATGGTTTGTGCAAAGATGGCAGGATGGACAAAGCCTGGGATTGTTTCCATGACATGTCCAAAAAGGGTTTGCAGGCGGATGTGATTACTTATAATTCTTTGATGTGCAGCCTATGTGGATTGCATGAGGTGGAAAAGGCCCAAAATTGTTTAAAAATATGCTAAGGAAAGGCTGCTCACCAAATGATGTCACCTACAGCATTCTAATTGGTGGTTTATGTCAGAGAAACAGGAAAAGGAAGCATTTATACTTCTTTCTGAGATGGAAAACACGGGACATCTTCCTGATGTAATTACATATAGTATTTTGATATGTGCATTCTGTAGAACAAGAGGCATGAACATGGTAGGAAGGACATTAGAAGAGATGGCAACAAGGGATGTGAAACCTGATGAAGTGATATACAACACAGTCATTGATGGTCTGTGCAAGGCAGGACATGTCACTGGTGCACATTCACTGATGAATAAGATGATAGATGAAGGCTTGACTCCTAATGCAGCCACTTATAACTGTCTGATTGATGGCCATTGCAAAATTGGTGAATTGGCTGGTTGAAGTTGGTCAAATGAAAAACTTTGGAGACTTTGTAAATGATGATTCTTTTATTATTTCTAGGGCAGCATAGCTCTCATTCCTTGGTTAATATGCTAGCCATAAATCATTCTCGGATATATATTTTCTCAGGTCTAGAAGTTGATATCTTTGCATTCATTTCAGTGTTACTCATGTACAGAACCATTCTTTTGTGCAAGGATGGGAAAGTTATTCTGATAGTTTGGATTGAAGCATAATTGGATGTTCCTTCCTATTATTGAAGATTACTTTTTGTCTAACACGTTACAATAGTAAGCAATTTCAGACTTATACTTCAATTTTAAATTTTTTTAAAGTTTTCTACATAATATGAAATATTTTAGGGTTAGCATAACAAATGTAGATGTAAGGGTTTCTGTCACATTCATGTCAGTATTTTGAATTGTCTGATATCGCGAAATGAGGCATCTACAGGGTGCCCTCATAATTAACCCAAAAACCATTTGGAGCTAAAATATGAGTTGTGGCAATCCAGAACATTAAACTCTATGTTGACTTTGTAATAACAAGTCTGCAAAACTAAAATAACTTCTAATAAGAAATGTGCTCCGCTGGGGTAAAGGTCAGTATCTGCATGTCTAACTTCAGGGAACCAAATATAATATTTGTAGCTAACTGATCTAACAGTATAAACCAGATCATGACAATCAAGTTTTATATTTCATGCCAGGGCTGGATTATCTTCGTGCTTTTATTCATCTAAACTGTGATTGACAGATCTGAGTGATTTTGATATTTTTATCTCATTCTTCTAAAATTGAAACCTACTACGTTTTCGTAATCCAAGTAGTCTAGTCTAGGGGATCATAATTTAACAAACAATATCATTTGTATTATGAAGATTTTATTTTCTTACAATCTGAAATTCACTAGTTAAATCAGGGAAGTTTAAGCTAGTACAATGTGAACTTTTTGAATATTGCCGCACTTTTATCTTAAAAGAATTATATTTAATGCTTCTCGACAAGTAACTGTCGAGCAGATTTTTTTCTTTTTATTGACAAATGAATCAGGGATATAAGAATTTTAGTAAATTCCCTTCCATTCTTGAAACATACATTTGGTCAGTTGTTCTACATTTTCTCTCTAAACTTGTTGGTATCATTGTCTACTACAACTGAAAAATCTCAATATCGACGGAGAAAGATAAATGCCAAGACTCTAGATAATCATTCACATCTAAGTTGATTCAGCCATTCATACCTCATTTTTCTGATTCTTCCTGAACATTTTCAGGTTTATATATAATGATTTGATGCAATTTGAGTTTCTTTCACTAAAAGTGCCCCAAGAAATGCAGTTCATTCCAATGTTTAGATTTGTGTGCCAGTTGATTTAGGAAAAAACCACAAAACTCCACTCGATTAAAGTTTTCTTATGAGTACCAAAACAATTATTTGATGCCAATTGATTTAGGGAAAGACCATGAAACCCCATTCCATAAAAGTCTGATTACGAGAGTCACAATGATTGTTGGGGCTCTATAATCAGGTCAAAGCCCATTTGATTGTTTGCCAATGTACTAGAGCTTGTGGTAGACTAATAAACCATGGATTGCCTTGTCTGGTGAAAGCCCACTTGCATGCAATTGTTGGCAAATGAATTAGAGATTGTGGTAGGTTGCTAAACCATGGAATGTTGAGACATTCTTGCTTATATCAAACAACAAGAAGAAACATACAATGCGATCAAAAAATTGAGATCAAAGACTCATCTTTTGGCCAATAAAGGATCTTGTGGATCACTTATAAGGGAGATCATTTGAAAATCATGGATAAAAAATAGAATTGGCCTTGAAAGATATGTAAACTTGAAAATGTATTGAGTGGATGAAACAACTTTACATTGAGGTTGATGAAATTCATATATTTGTAACTAACCATCATATTTTACAATCTATTTTCACATCTTTCTCAAAGTTGAAGTCATCAAAGGTAATTTTATGAAATTTCAATATCTATTTTTTTTCTTTTCTTTATGATGTAGAATCATCTTTGGGAGTAAGGCAACATTGCTTCACCAAAAATAGTGTCCAATAGTTAAGAATCCCATTAGTCGAGTAAACCTAGAAGTACTAGCATTTTTCTTTATCAATTTCTTGATTGAAGAGTACAAGATCATCTCTTGTAATCATTTGTTGGATCCACTCAAACTCTTCTACCATCATATTCCCTCACTTGATGTTATTAATCAAATATAACAACTCTATCATCATGAGATTTAGTAAAGCCACATGAAAATGTTTAGATTTTGCAAAGGGATGTGGTGGCAAAGGGAGAAAAAAGAGGACATTTTGAAGTGGGGTTCAAGTGAAGGATAATCTAAAAGTAAACTAAGAGAATCAATCTAATTTGTGGTTGTTTGCAATAGATTTCATTTCAAATGGCATTTGGGAGAAATAAAATGCATTTTTTAGGAGGTGCAAATATTTTGAGTAGTTTTAGTAAAAAGTGAAGGCATATTCTAAGTCAATTTTTTTGTTTTGATAAAAATGCATCCCTCAAAGGATAGGAAATAGCTTCTATATGCATTTATATGTACATTTTATCACCCAAAAATATGGCCCTTTCTACCAAATACAAGATTTTCTAAATTGTTGATACCAAAATAATTTTGAAAGAGATTAAGTTGTTTCATGGAATATCTAAATTCCTCATATTTAGTGTTTTGATGATCATGAGATGAGTAGCTACAATTCATTGTTTTAGTTGAGGTCTACAACATTAAGGTTCTTGCTTAATTGATGTAGGGGCATTGTACATGGACCACAAGTAGCACCGTTTTTAACCACAATTTGAAATCTTGAATTCTACTGCATGTTTTAGGAACCATTCAACAACTACTAATCACAATAAAACCTAGTTAGAATGAGTACAAGAGTAAATGAGTTTGAATTATTTCAAGGCCAATTCTATCAATAAATGCATCCATTTTGGTGCTTAGATAATGATTTGGGCACTATTTTGGAACCCATATACATTGGGGGAAGAACTCGGAATGCTTTGCTTGGAAAGATTTTATGCTTGGGAAGGGTTTTTGAGAAGAGGGAGTGTCAAGAGAAAAAGAGAGAGGGTAGAGAAATAGTCACCACTCTAGAAACATTCGAGTTTTTTCCTTTTAGCAACAAGGGCAAACAATAAGAACTAGTGTAGAAGAAGAAAGGAGAGAACCACATGCATGAATGGAAAGGGAAAGGCACTAGAAAGAAAACAATAAAGGGAGGTGCATGAAATGAAGCAAAAAGACAAGCATGAGGTCATGAGAGGTCATGCAGGAGAAGAAAGATGGAAGAATTGATCTCAAGAGGGTAGGCCTCTATCCAAAATGATGGAGTTTATCTTTATGCTACAAGAATCGACAAAAAATAAATGTTGCATTCATTCTTTCAACCTCCTCTCCTTGATTCTTATACACTCTTTATCTTAGAGTTTAGTTTATTTTTTATTTGAATGTATGGTTAGAAAATTATCTTAGTGCATGAGTTAGTAAAATAATATAATTTGCTTAATATTTATTAGTACCATTTTTAGAGAATAATATACTTTACTTAATAGAAATATATAAAAGTCAATCATTAGATATTGTATAGAATAGACAATAAAGTTTATGTGTTCATGTATGTACTAAATAAAATAATTCTAAAAGAAAATAAAAACCTAGTACAAATATCTTAAATACATCTATGTAAAAGAGAGTGTATATCTCTTGATATTTGATTTTTTTTAAATAGATATATTTAATTTTTTTATTTACAATTTTAATAAATAATATGTTATTTTATTTCTTAAAGTGTAAACTTTTCTAATTACTTTTTTATTTGAAAATAAAATAAATTATTTAATTATACTATCATTTTATTCATGACAATCTTTTATTTTTTATTTTTTTTAAACTTCATATATTCTTTTTATTTTTATTTTTACAAATTTTTAATTTTAATTTTTAAATTAGTGTATTTCATATTAATTACTTATAATAATGTACAAATGTTAAAAAGATGATATAATAAATGTTTATAAATATTTATTATTTTATCAAACGCAATGTTTTATTTCCGTGGACCTAGATAAATTATATTTGGTTTTATGTTGAAGAGAAGATATTTTAGGGTTTTGTTCTACTCTGCCCTGTTAACCACGTGAAGATGGAGATCAAGATGATGCACAACTTTAAATGGATGTGCCCCGTCTTTAAACAGGTAACTTCTCCTCATTCTAAAAAACAATACAAAACCTCATCTCAACACGTACACAAACAGGAGAAAGCCCCCCCTCACATGACGCACAAATTTAATGTTGTGCACTTCACTCAATCCATTAATGCCCTCTGTAAATCGGGAAACACAAACAAGGCCTGGGACCTTTTACATTCAGCCATAACTGAACGCCTTCCTCTAAATGTCGTATCCTTCACCGCGCTTTTAGATGGCCTTGCAAACGCTGGTGATCTTTGTAGAATCAACTCCCTTCTTGTTGAAATGAAAGGGATGTTTCCAAATGTTATCACTTTTAACACTCTCATAAAGGCTTTGTGTAAACGGTATCAAATTGAGGAAGCACTTGGGATTCTGCACAGAATGAGGCACGCTCATTGTTTTCCTGATATTGTTACATTCAGTACCCTAGTTGAAGGGTTCTACAAAAGAGGTAGAGTAGATGAAGCTCTTGTTTTATTTGCTAAGATGATACAATCTGGCATTTCTCCTAATATTATTGTGTGCAATACCCTAATTAATGGTCTCTGCAAGGTGGGAAGGGAAGATGAAGCTCTAAGGTTAGTGGTTGAAATGAAACATAGTTACTGGTCTCCAAATGTTGTTACATATACCACCCTGATTGATGGTCTTTGCAAAGTAGAAAGAGTAGATGCAACTCTAGGATTAGTAGGTAAAATGTTGCAAGACGGCCATTTTCTTAACAGCTACACATATACTAGTCTGATAGATGGCTTTTGCAAGGCTGGAAAAATAGACAAAGCCTACAATCTGTTTGTACAATGATGGAATTTGGTCCTTTGCCTAATGAAGTGACATTTAATGCAGTTATCGATGGATTGTGCAAAGATGGCAGGACAGACAAGGCTTGTGATTGTTTCCATGATATGTGGAGAAAGGGTTTATAGCCAGATGTAATTACTTATACTTCTTTGATATGCGACCTATGTGAATCGCATGAGGTAGAAAAGGCTCAAAAGTTGTTTAAACATATGCTAAGGAAAGGTTGCTCTCTGAATGTTGTTACCTACAACATTTTAATTGGTGATTTATGTCAGAGTAACAGGGAAAGGGAAGCATTTACCCTTCTTTCTGAGATGGAAAACAGGGGACATTTTCCTGATGTAATTACATATAATACACTAATATGTGCATTCTGTAGAACAGGAGACATGAACATGGTAGGAAAGATGTTAGAGGAGATGGCAACAAGGGATTTGAAACATGATGGAGTGACATACAACATAGTCATTAAAGGTCTGTGCAAGGCAAGCGATCTTTCTAGAGCACATTCACTCGTGAATAAGATGCAAGATGAAGGCTTGACTCCTGATGTAGTCACTTACAACTGTTTCATTTATGCCCATTGCAAAATTGGTGAAATAGATAAGGCCTTGAAGTATTTTTTAAACATGAAAGTGAATGGTATTACTCCAACTGTTGTAACCTATAATATATTGATTGATTGTTTTTGCAAGGAAAATAAACTCGATATGGGTCTCTCAATGTTGAATGAGATGAGAAGAAAGGGTTTGCTTCCAAATGTTTTCACATGCCATATATTATTCCGCACCTTCCGGAAAAGACAGGACCTTGAAAAAACTCTTTTGTTGATGGATCAAATGAAGAAGGAAGGTTGTGCTCCAAGTGATGCTATTGTCCTGGTTGAAGTTGGTCAAATGAAAAAATTGTGGGATTTTGTAAATAATGATTCTTTTATTATTTCCAAGACAGCATAGTTTTCATGCCTTGGTGAGTGCCAGCTGTATGAAGATCACTCTTGGATATATATTTTCCCAGCTCTGAGAAGTGATATTTATGCATTCATTTCAATGTTACTTATGTATACAACAATTATTTTGTGCAAAGGATGGGAAAGTTATTTTGATAATGTTAGTTATAATTCTAACTTCACAAACTCAAATCTTATATGAAAGTTTGGATTAAAACATAATTGATGGTTACTTTTTTTCATCTAAAAGAAATTTCACAATCATATTAAAAAAATCAACTAAGACTACATATGGAATATTGTAAGGTTAGCATGTTAAATGTTAAACTTCTAAAGATAGTTGTAAGGGTGTTTGTCACATTCAGCTCATTATTTTTTGATATCTCAAAATGAAGCATCAACTCAGAAACTGTATGAGTTAAAATGAGTTACGACTGTGAATTGTCTATTAAACTTTTCCCTCGAGAATTATTCTTTGAATAATACCTTACTCTATGTTGACTTTGTAATCACAAGCTTGCAAACTACAATGACTTCTAATGAGAAACATACTTTGCTGGGGTAAAAATTAGTATCTACATGTCTATCTTTAGAGTTCATAAAATATAATATTCGCAGCTAATTGATCATGTCAGTTAAAATTTTATACTTCCTCACACTCTTAGTCGTACCAACCAAGTATGTCCATTCATATTACACAATCCTCTTTGTTTGAGAAGAAAGATGTAAAATTGAAACCTATTACACATTCATAATCCAAATAGTCTCATCATAATTTGACAAACAATATCATCTCTTGTATTATGAAGATTCTATTTTCTTATAGTGTGAAATTAACGAGTTAAATCAGGGATGTGTAATATGGATGCATTTTTGTCTTAAAAGGATTCTATTTAATGCTTATTGGCTACTAACTCTTAAGCAGCTTTCTCATCAATATTTATTGACATTCCATTGTTAATCTTGAGATGAAACAAACATTTGGTCAATAGCTCTGCTTTTTTTTCTCAAAACCTATTACAATGTCTTCTACAACTAAAAAATATTAGTTGATTCAGTCATTCATACCTCATTTTTTTGGTTCTTTCTGAACACTTTCAGGTTTACATATAGATGGTTCAATGTAATTTGGGTTCCTTTGACTAAAAGAGTCCCATGAAAAGAAGTTCATTTAAGAAAAAACAACAAAACCCTACTGCATAAAAGTTTTCTTATGAGTGCCAAAATGATTATTGGATGTCAGCTGATTTGCCAAAAAAAACCACGAAATCCCATTCCATAAAAGTTTTAGTATGAGTGCCAAAATGATTATCAGAGCTCCCTTAGTCAAATGAAAGCCCATTACCAATGAAGTAGAGCTTGTGGTAGGTTGATAATGATGTAGAAGGACCAACCAACCCTCTAACACAAACTCACAACAACAAACTATGTAACTCAAAAATTTCTTGAAATGACACAAAAATTTGCTAATGTTTTGGCTTCTCATTCAAACTCTCCTTCAATTACATAACAGGACATTTATGAAAATACATTGTTTTTGCAGCCATGAGGGCTAATGAAAACCATAACAAAACTGAAATAAATATGATTTACAACAATAAAGATAAATACAAAAATTATCTCCTTCAATTTGACTTCTCTCACAAGCCTCTACCATCTTCACCTTGCAATCTTCATTAGAAATCATTTTTGCAGTCAAACCATGAAATCATCAATCTTCTTGTTGTTGTAGCACACCTCTAAACCTGCAACAAAAATGTCTTCTTAGTCTCTTTCAACCTTCTTTCAGCTGAAGCTCTCAAGCTTCCTTCACATGGACTTCACTAGCTCACTATCTCCCAAAATGTGGAGCTCACTAGCTCCCAAAAACATGGGCTTCTATGCAAATAGAAATATGCAAAAATGGAGTATTCAAATCTTCACTTCAATCTAGCAGCATCTCCCCATCTCACTTGAAAAAAACTCCAAAGCTATCTTCCCAAATGACGAAGACCTAAATATATAGATTTGTGAATGAAAAAAACCACTATGATTTTCCAAAACCACAAGCAAAACACCTCCTTGGAAAACCCATGCCCCATTTGGAAAAACAATCATAAAATAACAAAATTACTCAATGCTCACATGGATTTCACATGGGCACCTAAACCATGGCCAATCAAATTTGGTCAATTCAGTGTGCTTCATTATTCTCTGACATGCAAACTTGGGGATCCCAACATGCAATAGCATGCAAATAATACAAATCAACATGCAAGAACATGCATAGAAAGTGGTCCCCTCCAAGAAATGGGACACCCCAAAGAGAATATTCCCCTCTTATGCCTTTGTAACATTTACCAGAGTAAATTCCCATCAAAGTTACAATTACAGACTCACGTAGGAAATATTTCAATATTTGAAAATTTAAAATAATTAATTTCCCACACAACATTAGCCCACATAAGCCCTTATTGAAAATTAAAAAAAAGGAAATTAATTTTGGGTGATGCAAGATTGCTCTTACACCCTGGACGCTCCTGCATCAGATAAACTATGAGTTGTCTATAGTATGATGAAAGCCCACTTGTGTGCAATTGTTGGCCAGCGAATTAGAGTTTGTTGTAGGTTGTTAAAGCATGGAATGCCAAAGAGATATTCTTGCTTATATGAAAGTGCAAGATGAAGAAGACAATGAGAACAAGAAATTGAGATCAAAGTCTCATCTTTTGACCAATGAAGGATCTTGTAGGTCACTTATAAGGGAGATCAAAGATTGTGGCAATGCAATGTCCCAATCTAGTATTTCCTTATTTTTTCTTTAAATAAATATCCCACAATCACAATAAAGTGTGCATAATTAATTATAAATACTAATTTATCGTTAAACTATATTTTTTATATATTCATATTTAAATTTAATAATATAATTCTAAAAAATACAAACTTCTTTTTAAATATCTATTGTAATTTTCTAATAATTTGTAGTTATTTTATTTGTACAAATGTTTTGAAATATTCTTGCTAAGTTAGGAGTTTTCATCCACTAACTTATTGAAGAAAATTTAAGGGTTTTTGTCCTTGAATTTCTAATCTATGGGGGGTCTCATCCTCAAGATTGACGAATCATTGATTCATATTCCATGAAGGAAAAATAAATAATTATCTATACTCAAAATTCTTTCATGTCCTTGATTTATCTTTCTTATATACACATTTCAATGCTTCAATAGTCATAACCCTTCATATGTCTCTTGGCTTTTCATTAAAACTAAACTTTATTAAATTTTAGTTTTTTATAATATTAATCATTCTTCCTTAAGCAATCCCCTTATTATCATTCCTTAAGGGAATTGCAGGAAAAAGAAAAGAACTACTGCAACAAATAAATAATATATTTAAGGAGGGGGCATTACAGATCGCCCTTCCCAAGATTGCTTGTCCTCAAGCAATCACAACGAGGATGCTAAAGAATTTATTCTCCACTTGACTAAATCTCTTTTTTTTTAGTTACCAAGATCTCAAATCAATCTTGGAAATATTATGAATGTTTCTAATGGGTAGAAGCATGAAGCTGAGTCCACTTTAGGTGGAAGTTTCGACCTTAGTGAAAAAGGCAAAAAATGAAATGAGGTCCCGTTTAGGATCGGGGTCCTAAGTCAAAAATAGAAATGGGATCCCATTTTTTAAAAAATAGGATTGTTTTGACCTTTCGAGCCTGCCATTAGGAAGTGAGATCTTGTTCTTTACAAAAAAGGATCCTGATTTGTAAAGAACGGGATCCCATTTCGTGGAGCTATTTATTTTTTTAAAAAAATTGAACCCCATCTCATTTTCACAGACGGGATCCTGGTTGAGAGCTCCAGTGACCCTAGCAACCCAATGATGACCCAATGACCACACCAGTAGGTGTTTGAACTGATTTTTTTGCATTTATTTCTATTTTTTATGGTGAATAATGATTAATTTAGTTTTTTTTATTCTTTGTAGTTTTCATGAATTTCACCTGTCAAAAACCATGAAACCCTCAGTAAATAAACAAAAACATCATTCAAAAAAATGAATCCGGTATAAACCAAAAAAATTACATCAAACCTGGTATATATATTTATGTATATATTTATATATGTATGTACATATGTAAATATGTGTATATGTATGCACATGTATGTATATATGTATGTGTATATTTTTCATCTCTAAAATATGAAATAAAAACCCTTAAATTTAACTATTTTGAAACCATTGAAAGACTTTTTCAAAATACATACATATACATACATGTTCTTATATATACATACACATACATGCATATACACATACATACATTCTTAATTATATGTATATGTATGTATATAGATATACATATAATTAAGAATGTATGTATGTATCATATGACTTACAACTCTTCAATTAGATCCATATTAAATAGTGAAATCCCATGGGATGACATCCAATGTGTGAATCCATTCAATGCCCAAGATTACATGTCACGACAAAATTGAAAGGAAAAAAACATGTTAGATTGTAGAGCATAATCCCCCATGGAAACCTTGAAATTTTGATATTTTTCTTACATGTCAATGTACCGCTATTAGCAATCATCACTTTAAATTAGTTACATGGATATTGATAATGTACTTAGTTTTCTTTTCCACTCAAGGGTTAATGAACTTATGAATATTAAGCAACATTCTTTGAAATGACTCAACACCTTTTAAGGAGGAGGTCCCTAATAATGTGCATGCACATAGATATTCTAGGAAATGGGTCATTGCCCAAATTGTTTTTGCATATATCTTTTTGTCATTTCATTAAATTAATATTTTCTAAATATTAAAAACTTATAGGATAATGGTATGCAATATTTGATTACATTATGAGATAACATAGAAGCTACATGTTTATAAATATATGTACATTTACATACATACATACATATATACATACATACACACATGTACATGTACATACATATATGCACATATATATGTATATAAATTGTATATATATAAATGTATGTATGCATGTATATATGTTTGTATGTATGTGATATATATATATATATATATATGATTTTTCATTCTATATATGTTATTGCTTTAAATAAATATTAAAAGTAGATGATAATAGTATGCAAGATAAATGTTCATGCCTTTCAAAACCGAAAAAACGTACCTTGAATCCACCCATAAACACTCTCAAGAATTTATAATTTTTCCTCATCCAAATCACTTCAAACATTAACATGACATTCTTAACACTAACTTGAAAGCTATGCTCAAAATTGAAAAATCCAATTTCAAATTGTGGTGAAATGAAATAAATTTCTCTACCTTAAATTGGTAACTATAAACTAATAAATAAATAAATAACTAAACCAAGATCTCACTTTTCTAAAATGATGCAAGATTCTAGGTCACACTGCCTAGGGATGCTCCTACATTTTAATACATTGAAAGTATAACATGTAAAGACCACTAGATGCATGTTGAGTAGTAGACTAAATTATAGACTAGAGCCTTCCCATTAAAGAAATAAGACCAAAAGTATACTCATCAAACAACATGGTTTCCTACAAAATAACCACATCTTAAGGGGTCCTAATATGATTTGTCTTAAGGGGATCAAAGAAGTTCTCAAAATTTGGTGAAGTTGCCCAAGACAACCAAATTTTAAAACAATTATAATATACATGATATTTAGTTAAAAACCAACTCGATTTCCTACAAAATAACCACATCTGTAAGGGAAGATATGAGGAAGTTAAAAATTACCTTCCTCTTGTTAAGGGTGTTAATGCCTCAAACATTTCAAGAGAGGCTTCTCATGGAAGGGGAGGATGAAGGCTTACCATGATAAGATCGTGCAAGATTATAATATGAATGAGATTTCATGAGAGGCAATTCAATCGAAACAAGAGCTATCTCAATCAACTGTTCCACAAGAAAATGTTGTCCTATGAAGAAAAAATGGTTTGCTAAATGATTCAATGCCATTGCACAATACAGGTATAATTCAAAGGCTCTACACATCTTTTCCATTCCTTCATGAACACTACCTTTTTCACTAACTTGCAAGTCCATTATTCCAAGGACCACCCAAGCTTCAAAATTTTTAGGTTCTAGTTGTCATCATGCTCAAAATGAAGAACCCCAATGTTTAAAACAATTCAATAAATGATTTTCTCTAAATATAGGTGCATTTCTATAAATTCAAGGGTAGACCATATATACTATCCTAAATTGTCAAAAGTGGGTTAATATAGGGAGAATGTAGCACTATACATTACATAGAACATAATGATAAGTTCAAATTGTGGTTACTGCAAAGCTTATTATGTTTTAACTTGCTTCATAGATCCCCTTAAGCCATCCTATTACCCTAAACCCTAAAGCCATCATTTTGTCCTAGGACCTTAATTCATAGATCCCCTTAATCCATCCTATTACCCTAAACCCTAAACACTAAAGCTATCATTTTGTCCTAGGACCTTAATTCATAGATCCCCTTAAGCCATCCTATTACCCTAAAACTTTTGATAACCCTTTAAAATATTAAATTATAGTAAATACATAGAGTTGAGAAAGATAGTGCTTCATGTGATTGACCATGTATTTAGTTTGATATTGATGTAAAAATAATTAGTTAAAGCTAGAAGCGCTATCTTGCACTTCACCAAATCTTATCCCTTAAGCCATCCTATTACCCTAAACTCTAAAGCCATCATTTTTTCCTAGGACCTTAATTCATAGATCCCCTTAAGCCATCTTATTACCCTAAACCCTAAAGCCATCATTTCAAGTCCTAGGACCTTAATGAAATTTGGTTGCCTTGGGAAACTTCACCAAATTTCATTTCCTTAAGCCTTCATTTAGTCCTAGGACCTTCATTCATAGATCCCCTTAAGCCATGCCTTAGACAATTAATGAGATTTTACAAATCACAGTAACAATTATTTATTTTTTCATTTACATGCCTTAGACATAAATGAGCCTTACATATTTTTCATTTGTATTCAATTAGGTCATTTATATTGAATGGTTTAAGAGGATTTTTAAACATGTAGCTTACATTTTGAAATTACAAATTTAATGCAGGTTCACTTATATCTTAGAGATAATGGATCAATTCAATATTGATGATATCTATAATCCACCTCCACACCCTTCATCTCCACCCACTCCACCTCCACCCAATACACCCACTCCACCTCATAACCCCCACCTCCACCACCTGAATCCAATGTTGCTCGCTTGCAAGCACGAATCGATGTGAATGTTAGATCCATTCAAGATCGAATCAATGCTATTCAAAATGAAGAATGTATTCCACCACCTTTGAGGCATTTTGCATCTACAATGAAAAATGTTGTTGATGTCGTTAGGTCCATGGATGTGGTAGTAGATGAGTATCAACAATGACTAGAGGAGAGGAGACAATCTTATTCTGAAAATGAAAACATAAAGAAATGAAGAGATGTAGTAGAGAGCCACAACACTTTATTTTAAGACAATGATCTTATTTTTATAAATAATTTGACCTTGGATGGATATTTTATAAATAATTTGGTTGGATGGATCTATTAATTAATATTATATTAACTTTTTAATTGGTGGTTTTTTGAATTCTAATTTTAGAGGTGTATCTATGATGGATTACATTCACACATTTTGAATTTTTTTAGAAATGTTTTGATATAATTAGTTTGTGATACTTAGAATTGTTTTGATATACTAAACCCTAAATCCATCATTCTTTCCTAGAATATGGCTTTGTTTTGATATACTAAACCCTAAACCCTAAACCCATCATTTTGTCCTAGGACAGTTAAGCCATAGATCCCCTTAAAACTATACTTAGGGCCCCTTAAAAGCCATCATATATTATTAATTACATCCTTTCAATGTAAATTTTAAAAAATAATATATATTTTACTTAATGAGATTTGGTTTCCTTGAGCAACTTCACCAAATTTTATCCCCTTAAGACATCATTTTTTCTTAGGACTCATTCATAGATCCCCTTAAGCCATCCTATTACGACCCCTTAAGCCATCACAATTTCTCCTAATAAAAATTATTAATGATGTAATTTTTAATGAGATTTCATATCACATTAACAATTAAATTTTATCCCCTTAAGACATCATTTTGTCCTAGGACCTTTATTCATAGATCCCTTTAAGCCATCCTATTACGACCCCTTAAGCCATCCTTGAGGACCCCTTAAGCCATCATAGTTTCTCCTAATAAAAACTATTAATGAGATTTCATATCACATTAATGAGCTTTTTGTGTATGTTTTTAAGTTTACTTTTTAGTATGTGTACATGTATGAAAATTACATAGTTAGATCTTACATTTTGAAAACTATATGTATATGATCAAGTTAAATGATGTATGTATGTGTATGTACATGTATCCTAGATTTTTTACAATCATGTATGTTAATGATGTATGTATGTGTATGTGTATGAGATTCCATATCACATTAATGAGCTTTTTGTGTATTTTTTAAGTTTATTTTTTAGTATGTGTACATGTATGAAAATTACATAGTTAGATCTTACATTTTGAAAATTGTATGTATATGATCAAGTTAAATGATATATGTATGTGTACATTCATGTATCCTATATTTTTTACACTCATGTACGTTAACGATGTATGTATGTGTGTGTATGTACATTAATGATGTATGTATGTGTATGTATGTTAATGATGTATGTATTGTATGTATGTTAATTTTGTATAATTTTTGTAGGTTCATTTATATACATCATGGATCAATTTGACATTAATGATATTCTTGATGATCCACCTATTCAGCCCCCCATCCACCTCCCCCTCCACCCCCTCCACCTCATAACCCCCCACATCCAGTATCGGTATCTGATGAGGCTTGCTTGCGAGCCCAGATCAATGATAATGTTATATCCATTCATAACCAAATCAATGTTATTCAAATGAAGAATTGGTTTCTCCACACTTGAGGTATTTTGCATCTATAATGCAAAATGTTGTCGATGTCGTTAGGAATATTGATTCAGACTTAGATAGGCATCGACTCCATCGGGAGGAGATGAGACAATTTTATTTAGATTGTCTCTCCTACAAAGATATTTTGGACCTAAAAATAAAAAAATCCCACCTTGCACCTTATTTTACTAACCCTGTCACTAATCAACCTATTCCTGCAAATAAACCTAGGATATCGATAAGGTGGTGCAAACATCCAAAAAAATTTGCACATTTTTGGGAGCGACGATGGATGGTATTTGACCATCCACCACATGCTAATTTGGAGGTCCCTCTTTAATTTTTGAGGAAATTATATACAGAGTTTGTTTTGGGGAAAAGGCCCAATTATTTTGATTTTAAATCATTTCAGGGTGTTGGTGGCGGCATGCCACAATAGATGTTAGGGGCATGGGTTGATCCCCAATGCTTCATGCATTCCCAACCTCTTGTAGATCCTCCTGCTCCTACCATTCCTACACCTGTGCATCATCGTGCGGTAGTATCTACATTAGGATCATTGATTACGCTCGCAAGCAACCTTGATGAGCACACTTTAGTGATGATTTTTGTAGCTAGAGACCACGACCATGTAGGAGTGATGTATGGAGCTAGTCCTAGTACCACTCCAAGAGTGTTGACACCCCAGATATGTACCAATTGTCATAAAGTATGCTATGGACCTGTTCAGGCTACACCCAGTTCAGGCGAACATGGAGATTTTGGTGGCATCGGTTCATATGTTGAATTTCTTACTGTAGAGCATCACCTTATAGACCATTCAAGACAGGTATAAATATGCATGTACATGTTTTTAATGAACATATATATATATATCAAAAAAATTACAATGTTTTAACAATCAAATTGTTTGGTGTAGATGACACTGACCATAGGGGAATCATTTGCACATCGAGTTTATATGTCGACACCAATGCAAGTCAGTAACCCTCACGAGTTATTTTGATTTCAATTTTTTAAATAATATGAAATGATTTTTTAACTTGAAATTTTAATTTGTAATTCAATCATGAACATATATTTTAAATATTTATGTTGGTTCAGGGGAGTCAATCAACTTCCACGTTGGTTCCACCTAAGGGGTTTTCGCTCAGCACCCCTCCATTGTTGAGTGTCTCGTATGAGGTGCAGCTACATGTGTATTGTAAATTAAATTTAAAGTTACTATATACTTACAATTTTGTATTTTGAATTCACTATATGTCAAGAATGCATGTACAAGTAAATATTATAAGCGTTATGTCTATGTATGTAGGTTGACACAGTAATGAGAATGGGGATCAAACACACATTTTATGTGGAGGCAACTCGGGAGGCATATGACTTTCAAGTTGTTTAAAAAAAATTATACACAATTTCTACACACATGAATATATATTTAACCTAATTCAAGTACACGTGCTTTAAATTTGACCTTGTAGGACTTTGTTAGTGACACTTCTTGCCCTTGGGAGTCACACCACCTCAACTAGGACATGCATAGTAGCCTCATATGGTAATTTTATTTTTTATATATTTAAAGTCAATTACAAATTATACATTGTGAATAACTTAAATTAAATTTAAAATTATATATATATATATGCTCATACATGTTAAATTCTTTTTCTTTTATAGCATGAGACATGTCCTGGAACAGAGGATGCACAATGACCTCTTATGGTACAATTTGAATATGATAAATTATAAATTAAATTGAATTAAATCATTTTTAATCGTCTTACATCTAATTTCAACTTTCTTTCTCTTGTATGTAGATTGATTTAGGGCATGTAGAGATAGATCTAGGTGCACCAGAGCATGCATAGTAGCCTCACATGATAATTTAATTATATGATAAATTATAAATTAAATTATCATTAAATCATTTTTAATCTGCTCACATCTAATTTCATCTTTCTTTCTCTTGTATAGAGTGATTCAGGTCATCTGGGTAGTTCGTGTGGTGTGAAGAGGTCTTTTGATTATAAAGAGCATATGAGTTAGATTATTTCATGGGTTGTATTTGATTATTTCATGGACTACATATATTGTTTCTGATGGACTTAATATATTGTTTCATGGACGTTATATTTCATGGGTTGTATTGTCATGGACTTAATATATTATTTCATGGACTTATTTCATTTTTGTATTTTATGGTCTATTATTGTTAAATAGTAATTTACACATGTGCATTTATGCATTTTATGTAAAATTAATATGAAATTGATAGGACATATTTGTACTTTACAAAAAATTCATAGTCAAGACATTAATAGGACATTAATGTGAAATTAAATATAAATATGAAATTAAAGTTGAAATTAATAGGACATTTAAATATTTGTACTTTACAAATTTAGTGATTCATAGTAAAGGCATTAACTTATCAAAGAAGTTCTAAAAAATTACTTAAGGGGATCATTTTTTTTATCGATAAGCAAGATAGTTTGTATTGATTTGAGAAAAAAATTACATTGTTTGAGCCCAACCTGGGCATCCTGCAAGTATTCTATTCATCCCAAGAAACCACAAAATTCACAGACATAGAAGAAACCCCCACACAGAACTACCAAACACCCAACCTATACAATACTTTTGCCATACTACCTAAGAAATACATTGACAATGTTGAACATTAGCAGAGAAATAAAAAAGACAAAACTTCTTACTTTGATCAAAAAAGCAAAAAGGAAACCCACCACCTAAGCCCCGTTCACCATACATTATGTTGGGCGAAGAGCCTAAAATCCCTCTTCCAGGATGAGTCTGCAACTTGAACCAAACAAAACTTTTTCTTCAGGAAATCCACCCCTGCAACAACCAGATGCCTATGCTCCACAAGTTCCACACTGCTCACATCCAACAGAAAAGGAAAATACTTGACTAGAGCCTTTGGGTCATTGAGAGGATGAAGATCCCGCGGGCGAGGTATCCCTTTCCCCAAATGAGCTGCATCCAGAGCCCTATCCAACCCTACCAACATATCCTTGCAAAAAAAACACCTCAAAATTACCCTTGCATCTGCTTTGGAAACCCCAACATCCAACAAGCCCACCAACACCCGAGAGGAAATATCTGAATCCAATCGGGACCCTTCGACTTCCTCCATGAAACCTTTCCCCAAAATGCACTTGATGGTTGTGAAGGTCAAATAATCGGGATGATGAATGATGTGTTGCAAACAGAGGGATGCTATTTGACCTTCAAAAGTTATTTGCCTCTTCAAGCTCTTAAGCTGCACCAGAGTTTCCATGCCACCCGTCTCTAGATCCTACACTGAAACCAACAAAATGAAACGACTCATTGCCAAGCAAAAAGTGCAAACTTAGATCAGAAGCCAAGCCACCATCCAGTTAAATAAATGAATGACCATGCTTGGCATTAATGCCCACATTAGCTAGCGAGTGTCCTAGAAAGGACATCACACACTTCACAAAGCTGGTGGGTAATGATGGAGATGACACCATCTAGAAAATTCCCCCTTAGACACATGTAAACCATGTAGCCAACACAACCACCACTCCTTGTCACTTGCCATCCAGACACTCCAAACCGGCTTATGGGGATGGAGTGGTACCCACCCATCTACCCACACTTAAGGGGATCATATTTACTTTAAAGTACATGTCTCATATTTAATCCCTACAATTACTTAAGGGTATCAAAGTTCTCAAAAAATTGCTTAAGGGGATCAAATACTTTAAAGTACATGTCTCATATTTAATTGCAATTGATCTAATTAAGTATTAGACTTTAGGGAGACTCATCATATAACAAATGATATAATTAAGTAGTAGAAATTAGGATGACTCATCATTTAAAAATCACAAAAGTTATACAAAAATAATGTTAATTTTAATATAATTTATGTCGTAATAGGATTTCTTAAGTGTTCCTAATAAGACTTCTTAAGGGAATCAAATAATTCAAACTACATGTCTCATGTTGGGTCATGTTATCTCTCAAAATTTGCACCCTAAATTGAACTATACAAGTTTCAGCAATCTTGGAGAAACATTGGATTCACTTCTATGTGGGACTATTGGAATGAAGTGAAACCTCCAGGTTCTAGACCGGCTCCTATTCAGATAAACATTTAAACGCACTTAAAATTGAAAGGGAAAAGGCGTAAGAAGAAAGCTTAAACAATAAACAACTGAAAACTTTAAAAAACTTTTAAGGTGATACACCAGAAATATGTTGATATCTTGTTTAAACAACACACCACAATGAAAATCTGACAACACTAAGTGCATAGGACACAACTTCGGTATATAAGCCACTGCATAAAAATGCCTTATAGACAGGTATTAAATTAGTTCCAGACTCTAACTTAGCAGGAAAATATAAAATTCTCACAACTAATCAAGCCTAAACTATATAAAATTTCACAATCTATAATCTTTTCAACTGCAAGATCTTCGCTTCAGACACCATCTCAAGACATAACATGTAGGATTAAAATAAATCTCAGCATGAAACATCAAACTAAAAATAGGATAAAAGCATACAAAAGCGAACTCCAAAAAAGGTCCCAAAAGCTCCTGAATTATTAGAAAATAACTGAGGAAGTCCTCAAAATATCATGAGTTACAAAGGCTGAATAATGCTTTTTTCCACAATCTCTTTTCTTTGAACCCCCCTTTACAAAGAGGCAAAAATTCCATATATACAACCCAAAAAACCCCCAAAAAAGTCGGTCTCTGCCCTAAGGTTTTCAAAAAAATGAGTCAGTTCCTCAATACTTCACTCCTCAAATATTTTGGACTAAAGGTAATGACGCATTCAATGTGCCTTCCCCGTGTTCATGTCGGTGAAGGATTGCTCCAGGGATGGCCTTTAGATCTTTTGCAATAATTGCATTAACTTGCAGCCCTTGTGTCTGCCCTCGAAACTCGTTAGAGCTGCTTTGAATGTTTCTACGTATTATCATAAATGTTGATCCACTCTTGCCAGTTGACATCCCAACTATCCTTGCGGTGTCCTCCTTTCTGTTCTCCTCCTGTTCTAGACCCTCCTGCAAGTTGACCCTCTTCGAGAAGAAGCATCCGACCTCCCCTATTAGATCCAAACACCATTGCTTCATCGAGCTGACCCATGCTGTGCACATTCTATTTCTTCTTCATAGGGATAGTCAATCAGTCAAACTGCCATTGGTTCGCCTTCGGCTTTCTTTGATTGGTTGAACAGACACCACATAGGATCCTCAAGTAGTCAAAGTTTTTTCCTGCAGAATCGCATGTCGGTGAGACACTAGCTCTGTCTCCCCAATGCCACAATGCTCCACAGCAGTTATCGGCATAAATTACCACTATTGGCGAGACCTCATAGCGAGCTGCAAGAGTCATACCAATATCCCCTTGTCATCGCCCATACTATCGACAAGATATATCACTTTCGGCAAGAGGTCTTGGTGAAATCATCTGACAGTAGATAGCATTCCAACCAGACCATCGGCAAGAGTCTCAGCGATGCTCAACATGAACACGCCCATCGGCAAGACAAACAAGTCAGGACAAGGTCTCAGCGAGCTCCTATTGGTTACACCGAAGAGTTAAAACCATCAGCGAGACATCATGAATTGGCAAGACATCATAGTGAATGAAAACCCCTCAGCTAGGAGTCTTACCGATATCCATATACCCCTTTGGCGAGACCACCAGAGGTCGGCAAGACATTACAGTGAGTTTAAAACACTACGCTGAAGGCACAATCCTTCGTCGAGACTTCATTGGGTCGGCAAGACTTTATGCCGAACTCAAGATCTTTCGGCGAGCTCACTTTATTTCGGGGAGACTCCATTTGGTTGGCCAGACATTATACCGATATCATCCATGTCAGTGAGACTCTCCCCGATTGGCAAGACGTTACAGCGAAGCCCCCACCTTTCGGTGAGACTTCGGAGAGTCGGGAAGACTTCTCCCTGAGCAACCCTTCTTTCGCTAAGACCTCCACCATTCGACCAAACCTTATGCCGAACTAAACCTTTCGACAAGACTCCCCTGTGTTGGCAGGACATCTCCTCGAGTGCAAACTCTTTCGGCGAGACATTACCAGTCTGCAAGAGATCACACTGTAGGAAAACCACTCTCCCCAATGACACCTCCTTTCAACGAGACTTCGCTTGGTCGGTGAGACATTACAACGAGCCCCAAACTTCTCCCCAACACCGGCCATTTCAGTGAGACCATCGGTCATCGGCAAGACATCACATCGAAGCCACAGCCTTTCGATGAGACTTCATCCCATCGGCAAGACATCTCCCCAAGCTCAAAACATTATGCCAAGAGTTCCATTTATCGGCCAGAGGTCAGAGTGAAGCTAAACCACTCTCCCCAATGCTAACCTTGTGAACAACTGTCGGTGGGACTTCCTCGGTCAGGGAGAGATAGAAAACTTATGGCGACCAAAATGTCTTAGCGACCTGAGGATTTTGAATGAATATAGCACAACAGCTAGTCGACAAGACAACTAGAGGGTCTCACCGACTTTCTTCTTTGAGGAGTTCTATACCAGGTTTGACTGAGGCATACCCTCCAATAGACTTCCTTGTGAAATAGCATTAGATGTATGATTTAACCCTTGATGCAAATGTTCCTCCATTTGGCCTTCACGAACACTTGAAAACATAGATTGCCCTGCCTGATTGAGCCCGTAGGTGAAAATCAGATAACAGGTCACAATTGATATAATCAAGAATTAGACTTTAGGGTGACTCATCATAAAAAATTATATAATTAAGTATAAATATTTAGGATATGTCCTAATAGGACATCTTAAGGGGATCAAATACTTCAAAGTACATGTCTCATATTTAATCGCAATTGATGTAATTTAGGATGACTCATTATAACAAACACATTCTATACAAAATAATTGTAAATGTTAATTTAATTTATGTCATAATAGGATGTCTTAAGGGGTCCTAATATGATTTCCTAAGGGGAACAAAGAAGTTCTCAAATTTAACAATAATACAATCAAATTTAAAGTAAATTAAAAGTAGCAAAACATGTACATTTAACAAACAAAATATATATAATATTGATTTTGATATATAAAAGTGTAGAGTATAATTGTGTATGTACATGTATACAAATTTGTACAAAATGTGTAATTGTGTAATTGTGTATGTACATATATGCCAACTTAAAATAATATTTACAAAATGTGGCTATGCCATCTCAAGAAAATCTGAAACTTGTGGGGAATGTAGTAGGTCTTCACGCCATCTAATATCAAAATGATACAAGAAATATTAATATATTATCAAAACATGTATTTTAATTTATATAAAACTATCTATATACACAACTTGTACCTGTATTTACAAGTGCCTCACACATGTGTATAGGTTTAATCTACATCCTTTCCATTTTGTTTCAAAGTATGAGATCAATGTGATGATGGCTTAAGGATACAAAAAAGGATAATAAATCAATTTTAACTATTAATGTCCAAGCAATATCAATATATAATCAAAACATGTATTTAAATATATTTTAACTAATAATTACTTGCTTTTACCAAGTATTCCATGTTGTCTAGGTTGAATCGATACACAGACTCTCCTTTTTGTCTCAAATTATGTGATGAATTTGTGATGATGGCCTAAGGATATAAAAGGATAATTTAAATCAATGTCAACTAATAACGCACAAGCAATATCAAAACATGTATTTAATGTATTTAAAAAGAAAATATAAAACTAAAACTATATTTACCTGTATTTACTTATTCCATTGTACCATTTTTATCCTCTCTTTTTGCAACGCATCTATGATTGTCTCATGCTCTTCCATAGAGATTGTCCATAGCTCATTTGTAGGTCTTCCACGATACCTCACTAGTTTTATATTTTTTACCACCACCAGATGTGAGTAGTTATAATCTTCTTATGTGTTTCATAATATTCAAATGTAGGAAAAAAATTCTTCCTTATTAGGTATTTTTGTATCCAAGTGCCAACAACCACCACCGAACCTATTGGATAATGATAGCCATCATCAAGGAAGTTCTCAAAATTTTCTTAAGGGGATCAAAGAAGTTCTCAAAACTTGCTTAAGGGGATGAAAGACTTGTTATCAAAATTTGCTTAAGGGGATGTCTTAAGGGGATCACCAAACCTATTGGATAATGATAGCCATCATCATCTTCTTGAGGTGCTATTAACTTATGTTTAGTCTCCACACAATGAGCCAACCAATATTTTGTTTCCTCTCCATTCTCCTCAAGTGCAAACAAAATTTGATTCAATAACTTGCACATGTCCATATAATTTTACCAATCTACATACATGCATTCATATGTATATAAATAAATAAAAACACTAAAAAATAGTAATAAAGTGAAATAAAATGAAATAAATTGAATTAAATTACCTTGTTGTACAAGGTCTAAAACATGGTCATAATCGTTTGATGCAAACACTTGATCATTGTCTTCAATTTTTGTTTCATATTGATCGTGTGCATCTTTTCTTCCACTCTTTAACCCATTATGTATTCTCACATGCTTTCCAATCTCCTAAAATACAAAACTAACAAAAATATGCAAGCTCCCTTGTCTAGATAGTCCATGTTCTTGCATTCAAACTCTTAAATGAATGTTATTTAGTAGTGTTGAGCCCTTTGACATTGTTTTGGCATTGATGTCAACGATTGTTTTGGAATTTCCAGTATTGGTATTCATTAAAGGGACTATGAGACAACATTATGATATTCACTGCATATGGAAGGCATGGTCAGATTGGTTTGGCACACATTTAGGTGACATATTTTTGTCAATATGGCATTTGTGTTGAATGATTCAAGCATGTTAGCATTGCCAGTGATTTGGCATAGATGTCAAACTATATCACAAGGTATAATGGTTTTACAAGATGGTTGTTTTGTACAAGGTATATGAAGTCAAATTTATTGCAATGGACAAAAGTAATAAAACAATGCTTTGATAATAATGTTTCATTCATTACTTTTGAGGAGGTTCTCGAGCTTATTATTTTAGGCACATGATTGTGTGGTGTTCATCATTGTGTTGATTATTAACTAAGGCAATAATGATTATTCACTATGCTAAGTGATAAAGTGGACACCATTTTGAATGAAGGGTTATTAAGGTTTATGGTTTCATTTGTTTCAATAAGATAAATCATATATCATATTCAAAGGTCCTATTTAAAGTAATGAACCTAATCAATAGGTATTGGAATCTTGTAAAAAGTAAATGATAGCATTGTGAATAAAGAGGTTACCGACCCTTTTAGGGAAAACAAGAACTTTTGGTGTCGGGCATAAAGCATATTCATGTGTTATTTTGTAAAGTTTACAACTTAGTTAATGAGGTATCAAGCTTAGGGTTTGAATGATAATAAGTGTTTTTGAATATCCTAAATAATCATGAGGTTTTTTGTAGTGACAAAGCTCGACTCTAGCAGTGAATAGTGGGAAGACTGAAGAGGAGCTAGACAATTATCTGTCGCCACAGTTCAAGGGAACAACATAAGATTTGGAAAATCATTTTTTAGGTGATATCTTTCTTGTTCATTGTTGTTCTTACAGTTGCATAATCAGTTATATGATAAAAATATTAATGTCTTATTAATCAAGAAAATAAAATAATTTTGGGTAACCCTAGCATGACACAAGTTCTTGATAATTTACAAATATTTGTTATAGTTGATCGAGCATTGATAATGGGGGTTAGGGTTTGTTGCTTTGGTGTTTTGCATACCCAATTTTGTGGCACAATGTCAATATTGTTTTGTTGTCTTAACCTAACCAACATTGGTGTGCATCTTGCATTGGAAGTTTTTTATGACAGTGGTAGTTATCACCGTGTGGTGGTTCTTTCAGTTATGAGCATCTTTAAAGTTTATAAAGTCATCTCTGGAAATATGATTCTATTGGTTGATTATAATGCTGAAATTACATAGCCAGAGGATATGAAATGCACATTTATTGTTATGGATTCTTGAGTCTCAAATGAAATGAGACAACCAAGATATGTGTTTACAGTGAAATAGAGAAATCCTATGTATTGTATATTTTCATTTGATCTTTGAGAAGTTGTAAGTGATCATGTTAGTGAGACAATATGATCATTGCCAGTGAGGAATTTGTAGCTAGTGAGGCTTGTGTTGCTAGTGAGAAATTTTGTAGCTAGTGAGGCTTGTGTTGCCAATGAGGATTGTGTTGCCAGTGAGGCATTTGTAGTCAGTGAAACTTGTGTTGCCAATGAGGAATTTGTAGCCAATGAGGTATTTTTGATAAGCCAATGAGGCAATTTTGAGTGGTTTTTCTACCCCATGAGGGTTTTCCACTCCTAACATTTATTGTGTCATGGTTTCATTTATTGTGTGATTTACTTATCATTCATGTCTAAGCATTCTGTATTGATTACTGTTCAGTATTTAGATTCTTACATTGATGAAGCATGCCAAATTGATGAAGTGTTGTCAACATCATTATCTCTGATTACAAATTTGTTGAAAGAAAGTAAATTAAAGTTTTGAAATCTACAACACTGATTCAACCCCCCCTCTCAGTGTTATCTGTACTCCAACAAGTAGATCCATTGATTGTCTCACAATCAAGTCTAGGTGGAATGTTCTCTTCTTCAACCAACCAAAATAATCAACGAATTGTAGAGTACTCGCTTGATCTAGGTGTAGATAATCTTGTATTGCACCAATCCACAATCCCACGTGCATCTTTCAATTTTACTACATACTCAAATTTCAATTGCTCTCTAGCAATAATTCTTTTAACACACGCACCAACTCCATCATGTTCTCCTTTACCATGTCCACATTCAAAAAAAATCCACATATGTTGGACATTATGTTCCTTGTGAACCCTACTTAACCAATAGAACATTTGGGCATTCTTGAACTACCTTGTACAATTATCTGACCATATGAGATGTTTTGTCATATGGATTCCTCTTTCTCTTAAATTTGTATAAAATATATTGAAACAATATTGAACAAACTCTGACAAGTGTAACCAGTTGTCACTCAAATAGAAATGATACTCTCTCAAAAAAATTCTATCATCCTTTGTGCTATCATCTGTATGTCTATAAATAATATGAAAAAACATAGCCACCTGAACTAAATTGTAATATTGTGATTGGATTTCCTCTTATGGAGCTAGAGTATAGTTTTCCACAAAATCAGCCATTGATAGTATAGTACCAACTAGAAATGTGTTTCTACATGCGTGAAATTTTCCATCAAGCCATCGAGCATGTTGAGAGTGCTTGACATATTTTGGTACAATCTTACTCTTAAATTCTAATATGAATGCATGTACACTAACATTTTCTATAATTAAATCACAACGCTTTCCAATTTTTCCATCTTTTAAAGAATAGTCAATATTCTTAAATATTTTAACATCCACTAATTGTTGTCTAAAATCATTTTCAACACTTTCATGCATACAAACTCTTACACTAGTAGAATTTGGCAAATAAATGACTGGGTGACTAAAAAATTTAGTCACAACAACTAAAAATGACTAAATTCTACTCATTTTTTGCAACTTAGTTATAAATGAGTAAATAAATGACTAATTTGGTTGTTGAATAAAAAATTATTCAGTCACAAAAATAAAAAATGACTAAATAGTTAGGTGTCAAATGCAAATTAGACAAAAAAATTTAAAAACAATTTGGCCAATTATTGGCGCGATGTATTCATGCGCATGATGTATTGGTGCAATTATTTACGTTTATTATAGATTCATTCATCTCACTTGACCTTGCTTCATTCATTCATTGTATACCTTGCTTCATTCATTAGCTTGGCATGCGACATTTTGATCAATTATAGTATCTACTTGGATGGGCAATAAGGATTCAGAGAGGACTTGGAGACTTCTGAAAAGGCATGCAAGGGTAAGGAATTAGGAGTCTGCTGCAATGAATTTGAATTCATCGAGTCCCTCTGTGGTGAAATCGGATTTGGGGATGTCTTCTATAGTGAATTTAGAGGTAATTTGAAACCCTCATTACATTAAACACAAATTTGAAATGCTCATTACAATCTACTGCTCTTAATAACGTTGTTTTACAATCTTTCCACTGTTCTGCTTCATAATGTGTTCGAGCTAAATCTAATAAAATTTGGGTGTCAATGCCAAAATAGAATTTCCTCAAACAATTTTGATACATTTTCACTGCAAGCGCAAACTATCCTTGTGCAAAGTAAACATTTCCTAGATTTACCCACACATCAGGCATCTAAACAAAGATCTTTCCTGCAACAACTTCTTGTACTTGTGTAAAGATTTCCTTTGCAATATCAAATTGACCCCTTTTAGCTAGCACAATGGCTGCCCCATTTGAAACATAAACATTTCCTGGTCTCTATGCCAACACTTTACAATGGCTGCCCCATTTGTAGCATAAGCATTTTCACTGCAAGCACAAATTGTCCTTGCGCAAAGTAAACATGTGCTAGATTTATCCACACATCAGTCATTTGAACAAAGATGTTTCCTACAGTATCTTCTTGTACCTGTGTAAAAATTTCCTTTGCAATATAAAATTGACCCCTTTTAGCTAGCACAATGGCTGCCCCATTTGCAGCATAAACATTTCCTGGTCTCTATTCCAACACTTAAGTGACCCCTTTTATGACATTAAGATCCTCTTGAGTTATTACTAGACTCCTATTTTCCAAGAGAAAAATCCCCAAGGCCCATCGGAAATGAATGATGATGATGATGATGGCAAGACAAATTCTCCAGTTTCAACAAAATCACAAAGGAGACATGCATACTTTGATTTTGAAGATGATGAACCATTACAAAAATAGAGTTTGAGAGAAGATGATCCATATGATAATGATGTTTAGGCTTCCTGAGCTTTAACCAAACCTAGCTCCTATTTTCCAAGAGAAAAATCCCCAACGCCCATGGGAAATAAATGATGAGCATTTGAGCTTCAACATATTCCAAGAGAAGATGATGCATACAATAATGATGGATAGGCTACCTAAAAATTTTAGTCAATCAAATATGCTTTGTCCCTTCTAAATCCATTTTACATAGTTAAATGAGATCTTATCAAAAAGATCAAATGAATCATTTGTATGTTATCTTTTCATTTTTCCTCTTTCTTGTTTTTTATGGGAAACCTATTTTAGTTTGTTGAAACTCAAATTCTCAACATTCATTTCCCATGGGCCTTGGGGATTTTTCTTTTGGAAAATAGGAGCTAGGTTTGGTTAAACCTCAAGAAACCTAGACATCATCATATGAATCATCTTCTCTCGGACTCTGTTTCTGCAGTGGTTCATCATCTTTAGAATCAAAGTATGCATGTCTCCTTCGTGATTTTGTTGAAAGTGGAGAATTTGTCTCGCCATCATCAGAGTCTTCTAGACCTATAGCTACAAGAATATCTTGGGAATTTTCTGCATCATTTTGTGCCTTATCACTCATATAATTTTCCTCATCTTACATGGAAACATCAAGTTCCTCCATATAAGAATCATAATCCTTGTGTTCATTATCCTTCTTCTTTTTCTTCTTTTCCTTCTTTTGTTTCTTCTCAGACTGACTAGCCTCATCATCATCATCCCTGTCCTTACGCTTACTCTTCCATAATTCCTTCACACGTTCAAATTGATCCTCTTGTTACATCACCCACCGAAGTTCTTCCTCTTGCTTTCTCCTTTCCATCTGAATCCTTCATTCTTCATTAACTTTTCATTTTGCTTCATCAGCCAAGACAAGTTGGAATGCTACTTTAATTGTTTATTTTGCTTTAAGCCAGTCATTTATTTTCAGTTCCATTTTTCCAAGCATACATAAATCATTTGATGATTTTTTATCCACCTTAAGTTCATGCCCAATCAATTCTAGGCTTGGTTTATTCTAGAAACAGATTCCAAGAGAAGATGATGCATACAATAAAAATGGATAAGCTACCTCAAAATTTTAGTAAATTAAATATGCTTTGTCCCTTCCATTTGAAATAGTTAAATGATATATATATATATATATGCTATGAATTTCAAAAACCCAGAGGTAGGGTGCTATATATATATATATGCTATGAATTTCAAAAACCCAGAGGTAGGGTGCTATATATATATATGCTATGAATTTCAAAAACCCAGCGGTAGGGTGCTATATATATATATATGCTATGAATTTCAAAAACCCAGCCAGCGGTAGGGTGCTATATATATATAGCACCCTACCACTGGGTTTTTGAAATTCATAGCATATGATTTCAAAAAAGTCCCAATTTTTTACAATAGTTTATTTGCCAACTCATCAACATAAAAAATATATTTTTAGGTTCACATCATCAAATATGATGCCACATCAGCATGATTTTTATTAAACCACATACAATCCAATAGTAGGGCACTAAGTCGTGTGAATATGTTACGCTGATGTGGCATCACATGATTTGTCAAATTATGTACTTTATGGAAAAAAAGTGTTTTGCAATTCGATAAAAGGTGCTCCACTGTGGGGCACGCTAAGGACTACTTCCATCCCTACTTTTGGTCTTTGCCCTACTATGGGCCCCCTCTCCCCTACTCTTTGTGGGTACTAAATTTATTTTTCCAACTATCTGGCTCAATGACTAAAGGATTAACAATTATTAATTTATTTTTAAATTGATTTTTTAAAACATTTTGTGTTTAAGGTTATTATTATAGTTTATATTCATGTGTTTATTTTTCCTTTCTTGTTGTGTCTCAATAATTATATGGTTACACAATTAATTTGTAAAAAATAATGAAAAATTCAAACAACTTATTTGTTTAGTATTGTTATTATAATACTTATAACTATTTATTTTTCTTTGTGACTTATTAACTCTAGAATGACTAGATATTTTTTTGTTCTAATTTATTTAAACAATACATGTGCTTATATTTGTTATCATTATTGTAATTTTTTTTCATATAAATTTATCTTTGTAGTTGTTTGTCTTAGTAAAAAAAAGTTAGTCTCTAAGAATTTATATCCTCCACAAAGAACTTGTTGCAACAAGAATTTTTGAAACATAGGTCTCTAACTTGAACTTGAGTTATTTGTGATCTATGTCACATGAATTTCTATATGGAGTTTGAAATTTGACAAAATCCAAAGAAATCTAAAATTGGCAATCACACCTTGGTGTGCAATGTGTGTGCCAAAAGTATGGAAGGTCAATTAGGAAAAAACTTTGATATTTTTTTGCATATGTTTGCACAAAATGTGAGTTCAATTGGTAGGCCATCTAGCAAATAATTTATTATGTGCAAAATAGGTCTAAATAGAGAAGTGATAGCTTAAAATCAAGTATTCATCCACTTACAAGGATCCAGACATGACTAAAATATAACCTCTAAATCAAGAAGATAATTAAGCTTCATTACCAAGAAGGTCATGAGGGATAGATAAAGAAGGTAAGAGCACATGAGAGAGAAGGGGTGAGGAGAGAGAGATAGAGATGATTATAGAGATAGAGACATGGAGAAGGAGATGGGTATGGAGAGAAGGAGAGGGAGAGACAAAGAGAGAGAGGAGATGGATAGATATAGATAGGAGAGATACATATATAGATAGGAGAGAGATATATATAGAACAATAAAGATACAAATATGAAGTGATATATAGAGAGAAGTAGAGAGAGGGAGAGGTAAGGGGTAGATAGATATGGAGAGATAATGAGATATGTATAAAGGGAGAGATAGAAGAATAAATATGGAGATATAGATATAGAGGTCTAGTAAGAGGGAAAGAAGGAGAGAGAGGGAGAGAGATGTATGGATAGAGAGGGAGAGAGAGGAAAATTTATATAAATAAATACAAATATAGAAAGAGGTAGAGAGAGATATGGAGATAGAGAGAGATATGGAGATAGAGAGAGAGATAGAGGAAGATATAGAGAGTTATAGAGGGGGAGGTAGAGAGAGATAGAGACATATAGATTGTGAGATATAGTGACAGAGAGAGATATAAGAAGATATAGAGAGGGGAGAGGGAGAGAGATATATAAAAAAATATAGAGAAGTAGAGGTGGAAAAATATCGATAGAGGGAGAGAGAAATAGGGGGAGATAGAGAGAGGGGGGAGAGGGAGAGATATATAGATATAGATATAGAAAAATAGAGAAAATTAGAAGTAGAAAAATAGAAATAGATGGAGAGATAAATAGGGGGAGATAGCGAGGGAGAGAGAAAGATATATGGGAAGAGAAATAGAGAGATAGAGATATATGTGAAGAGAAAGGGGAGAGAGGTAGATATAAAGAGCTAGATAGGGGGACAAGGATGGAGTGGGAGAGGGAGATATAGGGATAGAAATAGAGAGAGGAGAGAAAATTAGAGAGATATATTTAAAGAGGGAGTGATAGGAAGAGAGGGAGAGAGAAGAGATTGGGATAGAAAGAGGCAGATATGGGAAGATAGAGATAGAGGTGCCAATAGTAAGTGATAAAGGAATTATAAAGAAAAGTGATAGATAGAAAGAGAGCTATGGAGAGAGGGGAAGAGATAGAGATAGGGAGGGTGAAACATGGTGTGTGTGTGTGTGTGTGTGAATGAGAGATATATAGAGATAGAGAGAGAGAGAGAGAGAGAGAGAGAGAAAAGTAGAGGGATATAGAAAGAGGGAGTGATAGAAGAGAGTAAGAGAGAGGGAGAGAGATTGAAAGAGGGAGAGATTGAGAGATACATATATGAGAAGGGTAGGGGAAGAAAGAGATGTGGGAAGAGGTGAGATAGAGATAGGGGAGAGAGATAGAGAGGGAGATAGAGATATTGATGGAGATGGAGATGGAGATGAAGATAAGGATTAATATATAGATAGGGGGAGAGAGGGAGAGATGGAAGGAGAGAATAAGAGGGAGAGAAAGAAATAGATAGAAAGAGGGAGAAACAAATAGAGATGGGGAATGATAGAGGGGGAGGAGGGATATAAAAGTAGAGATATGAAGTCATATATAGAGAGAGGTAAAGGGAGATAAAGGAGAGAGGGAGAGAGAGGGAAAAAGGGGGTAGATAAATAGGGATAGAAAAATAAAGTAAGGGAGAGAGATAGGAAGAGGGAAAGAGAGAGGGGAAAAGAAAGAAAGATAAATATACAAAGAAATAGGGGAGAGAGAGAGAGATAATGACTAATAATGAGAAATATAGAAATAGAGAGGGAGAAAAAGATATAAAGAGCTATCTCTCTTTGTTCTCTCTCTCTCTCTCTATATATATATATATATATATATTGCTATCTCTACCTTTATATGTATATCGCTTCCTTTCTTTTTTCTCCCTTTGCCTCTCTTATCTTATCTATATCTCCTTCTCCCTTCTCTCTTCCTCTTTTATTTTTATCTATTTTTATCCTTAAGTGTGTAATGGGTACACTAAAAAGGCCTTAAAGGTGAATTATCATATCCTTAATCAAATGACATGCTACCCTAAGCGTAACTCCTTAGGGACACATGCTATCCATGGATTATTGGCACAAAATGATTGATCAAAAGTAAGTTTCTCTCTCTCTCTAATTAAAAATTTAATTAACATAAACTAAATGCAAAGTCAAAACATATCAAAATGTAAATATTAACTGGTAATCGCACCTTGGTATGCAATGGATACGACGATGGTTTTTTTGTTAATTTAGAATTTGTATGAATATAGCTTAGTATTTGACATTAAGTATAGTAGAATGTAATTGTGAAATGCTTTGAACTAAGAAGAAAAACAATTTGAAATAATTGTTTGTTTTGTGTAGGAAGATGGAATAAAAGTGCTTATTAATGATTATAATATAATTTATAAATTGTGAATATTAGTGAAAATTTAGAAACAATATTTAATTCTTTACTTTATTTCTTGGTATAAAGTGAAATGATTATTTTGATAAGTTAAATTTAGTCTATTTAAATATGTTTTTCTAAAATCTAATAGTTTTTTTATTTGTAAAATATAATATTTTATTTTTTTGTTTTTGACATTTATAATATGAATGTGAAGAATATTTTCTAGTGGAAATGCAAAAAACATATTTTTATTTTTTTCTTTCTTTCTTTCTTGATTATTTTATATTGGGTTCATCGACCAGTTAGATCTTTTTCAGTAGTCTTACATCATTTTAACACATTCTCAACCATCGATGCCTTATATAATATGATTTATACGATTTGGATATTAGTGGAAAAATAAAAACAATGTCTAATTCTTTGCTTTCTTTCTTTGTATAAAGTGCAATGATTAATTAGATAAAGCTAAATTGTAGTAAAATATTTTTTGTAAAATATAATAATTATGGTTTTTGTTTTTGACCTTTATAATATGAGTTAAAACAAATTTTTCTAGTGGAAATGTAGACAAATATCTAGTTCTTTGCTTTCTTTCTTTGTCTAAAGTTTTTTTTAATATTATTTTATTTTATTTCTAGTGGAAATGTAGAAAGAATATATGATTATTTGTTTTCTTTCTTTGTATAAAGTGTTAATTTTTTTAATATTATTTTTATTTATCTTATATTGGGTTCAACGGTCAAGTCTTCATCAATGGTCAACCATCATTCTACCACATTCTCAACTATTGATCATTAAAGTCAACTAGTAATGTTCATATAGGGAACACCTTCGGTGTAATCAAATAATAATAAATAATAAACTTATTAAGTTAATAAATAATTAAATAAAAAAGTAAAACTAATTTTAAATTTATTAGAATTGAAATATTAACTAACAATCGCACCTTGGTGTGAAATTTGTACGTTGAAGAGGTGTGGAAGGTCAATTAGGGAAAAAAATTGTCTAGTTTTTGCATAAATTTTTGTAATACATGAGGTCAATTGGTAGGCCAATTAGAAAATTATGTTGTTTGTGCAACAAAGGTCTCACTAGAGAAGTGATAGCTTCAAAGCAACTATGCATCCACTTAGAACTCCAAACATTGTTGAAACAAAATTAAAAGCAATGATGTATCCACTTAGAAGGATCCAAACATTTTTGGAACAAAACCTCTGAATCAAGAAGATAATCAGGTTTCATTACCAAGTGAGTGTAGGATCATGGAGGTCCCAAAAGTGGTGATATGATAAAAAGTGGCTAACAACTCTTTTTTATCCAAATTTGATGAAACGAAAAGGGTTTATTGAGAAAATTGCCAGCTTTCCACCAATATAAGATATGACCTATTTTAAATTTAATTGATAATTAATATTGATTTTCTACATGCCTTATGACTAAAGTCCTGATTGATAGGTTGATTGAAAAACATCTATAATTTTCAAATGATTTCACATTTTTGAATCCAAAAGATGTGGCACATTCTATGCTTCCCATACTATAGAATTAAAAAAAAATGAATTTCATAAATTTTTGAACAAGTTATGGTGGTCAGACAAACAAGTTTTAATATTTTGAAAATTTTCTAATAAAAAATTCATACCTAATTATTTACTTGCAAAAAAATTATTCAAAAAATTGTTAGGGTTAGAGATGGCAGATATCTAACAATTAAATGCAGATTTAAATAATAAACAGAGAAACTAAAACATACATAGAATAAATCATAACACAGAGAATTTAACGT
>VDFB02001912.1:207420-237066 GCA_007258455.2 Sequoia sempervirens
CAAGCTTTTTAGAAGCTTCCAGAATTAGGGTTTTACAAAGACAGTTTTTTTCTTTTTCAGAGATTTTTCCTTTTTCGCTAATGATGCGAAAAAAATGGCAAAAAAAAATTTTCTCGGGTGCTGTGCCCCCGAACCCCCACTTCTCGGGGGCTGCCGCCCCCGAACCCCTGCCCGAGGCCCGGCCCAGCCCCGGACCCCGGCGAGGACGGGGGCTAGGGTGTATAGTATACCATGGGCTATACAGTATAGCATGATCAGTCGCCACATACCAACAAAAATGTGGTACATCCAAGCATGTGTCCTCTACTTATATTGAAAGTTTTTAAAAATAGATTATTTTTTCTTGTACTTAGGTTGGCCAGACATACACCTACTTTTTACTTTTTTCCTAAACATTTAGTACTAATGCATTGAAATTTTAAAATTTCACCAAATAGATTTACTTTTTTCCAAAAAAAGACTAGTATCTAAGAAACTACATTTAATTTGCTACAATTGTTTTCTTACATATTTTTCAAATTATGTTTTTGATATAAAAAGCAGCAAAACTAGGGTGTTGTCCCTTTAGTATAAGGCTTCATAGGACATCATCAGTAAGGAAACATTAAGAACACAATGTCAGCAAGGTTTAAAAACCAAACCAACACCCTACACGTTCCATATCAAAAACCACAACCAAATCAAACACAAATACTAATAGTAATAGTAATGTCCATCATTAAAACATGATTAGAAACAGTCTTAACCATGACCCCTGAGGGGAAATTCCAATCATAAGAGTATATAAAAATAGTACCCATAACTTTAGTGTCAACAAAAAGAAATGGTGGTCATTGAGGCCAGGTCCAACCAAAAAAATGAACCACCCACGATTTTAATCCTTCTTTCCACTACATGGCTTGATTAAAGTTATGGTAGCCCAATCCTTAGTGAGGAACTTAAGGAGTTCCTTGCTAACAACTTCCTCCTCTGCATTGTCTGTGGACTTGTCCTTCTACAACAAACACAGAGTGGTATTAGACATATGCATGATCTTCAATGTGAACCGGGTGACATCATACAGCCTCAGATTCTCCAAACTTTCCACTTTGTTTTTAAGATTATCAACCTCCTCCCAGATAACATCTTTTTACTACAAGCTTCCTCCATGGGGGCCTTACCCTCGGCAATGTTGGAGGCCCTAGTCTTGACCTCCTTGACCCTAACACTGGCAGGACCCAAAGGACCCCTTTTAAAACTTTCAGAAACATGGGAGGAGCTACTAGCAGAAGCCGAAAGGGCCTCCTCCACCATATCATTTTCCGCTTTACTCTTGCTCTCACTCTCCTCGTTGTTATCAGACTCTGAGGCTTCCTTGAAATTTTTCTCTTTTTCTTGCTTAGTAACTAGTCTAGATGACCTTCGGGGGGTACTAGTCTCCCCAATAATTTCAATGTCAGAGTCAATTTGCTGCAGCCTGAACTTGGTTTTCTTTGAGGCTTTGGATTTGGGTCTAGGGGCAGGAGAAATATGTTTCTTATCCTTTTTCTTAGCAGCAGGCCCCTTATTAGGGGAAGTATCTTGGGGTGGGGCTTTCACAATGGGGTTTTTGATACATTTTTTCTTACTTGGGCCAGGGGTATCCATAATACAATAGACAGGGGAGCAGAAGAAAGAGGGGCTTCTTCAATAGTAATTGGCCGAGGTAGGAAAAGGGCCAGGTGGAAATGGTAGGGTCTAAACATAAGCCCTTGGTGAAGGATGGTATAATTCCTATCCAAATTCATAACTTCCACCACATCCAACACAATACTTTCAAGAGAGTGCAAAAGAAAAAAAAGAATTGAAATATTCTTGTGATTTCTGAGGTGATTGAGGAAATTAAAATGATAGTACTAATACACATTGTATCTCCCCTCAAGAGTGAAATACTTCATCACCATCATGCATAATTTATCCCATGGCTCAAGAAGTGCCTCACGATCATAGCCACCATGGAGTTTGATAGGTTTCCCATCACCCTAGAAGAACAAGTTGAGGCTGGTCCAGTTGGAAACTTTGTTGATTTTCTTCCATTTACGTTTGTCTGTAGTGAGACCCATGGCCATAGCAATAACTTCCTTGTTCACTTCAAAAGAAATGCACCCCATAGTCACTCTTTTGGCATCTCGGGAGGTTACAAATTGCTTGGATAGGCCCTCGTCAAACCCATCCATGCACTTCATGAATTGTGAAATTCCACCTTCTCTGCAAATATGCTAGAGGATGTCCTTCGCCTTCCATTCATCACATTTGTCCAGCTCGACATGCACTCAGTCATCACCCATTGCACCTATGAATTTAAGTTGAAAAACTAGAGTAGTGGTAGAGGAGAAAATAGAGATAATGAAAATAGCAGAGTAGTTACAATAGAACCCCAACATAGAAATGGCCGCAGAAAAATAAAGGCCAAAAAGCAACTTGTAGATTTTGAAAATGGGGCATTTAGTGCCACATCCCGTCACCAACTTAGGTTTGGCAGTTCCCTCGTTGAAAAATTCCATGGCACGATAAAAAATGAGGGCGATAATAAATCCGGACACCACAAAAGATCAAACAAAATCTGTTCGATCGATAGAAATAACACAAAAATCAAGGGGGCTCAAAAATAATGATCTCTTCGGGTGTTCGAGTCATCATGACAATTCTCGACTATGACCCACCTAGACAAGTACACTCCACATGAATTTTCTTCCACATCAACTATCCCACACAATGACCAAATTTTAAAATAAAGGCTCCCACCAATATCACTAACAACATGAAGAGCGGATGCGGATAAGATAATGAAAAGGAAGCTTGTTGCAGAGGAAATCGTCTGCTCCATTTGTAAGATGAAAACTCATGTCCCCACTGGTAAAGGTAAGGAAATTTCTACTGAGAAGGTTCATGCTAGTTCTTCTAATGAGGACATCGCTGTGGGGAAAAGAATTGAGAACTTTGACAGGGAGGATTTGTCTGATGTGTTGGGCTCGGCCCATGACAGTGCTAATGTGTTGTTTAAACTTTTTAAGTGGTTCTTTCATGAGATTAACAAGACCAATGTTAGAATTAGAGGTGTTGCTAGTAAGGTTGAGGAACCTTCTATCCAAAGCCAAATTGATAATTTATTTGATTCTCTTAATATTTGGCTAATATTGTGGTGGAGGAAACTGTTAATCTGAAATAGAATTTGGAAGGAAGAATGTTATCCCTTGAGGATAAATTTGATAAGATGTGGAATGTTGTGATGAAGGGTAGAGATGCCTCCAAGGTATTGGCTATTTTGGACTCTACCAAGGTGATCTCCCCTTTGATTACTATGAAAAAGAGGAAGGAGAATGTGTCTATTGATGTTACTGCTATTGGGGGTAAGCTGATGAATGTTGATTGTGTTGGTGAGAAAGTTGTTGTGAAAGGTAGTGTTTTGAGTGGTGAGGTAGAAACTGGTGGGTCGGGGGTCAGAACTAGAAATAGAATGAAAGCTCAGGTCGGGGCCTCAGGTGTTGAAGGGTCTGATACTGTGGATAAGGTGCAGAAGTTGGCTGCTAGTGAATTGGAAGTTGTTGAGATTCTGAACAATATGTAGTGTTGCTGGCTGGTTACCTTCTTTTTCGCTGCTTTTTGGCTATTGGATTGTTGTTGCTGGGTTGATTATTTCTTATTGTTGTTATCTTTTTCTATCAACTGCTTTATTTTGTAAAGGGTTTTGGGCCCCTTCAAAACCCTTTTTTACCTCCAATCAAAACAACAGTTAGTAGACACCACACAAGGCCTAGGAAATAAAGTTTGTTAGCAATGATGGTGGATGACATTTGAATCTCTCCTTAGAAGGGACAACATTGAAGGGGGAAGCGAATATTCCTTTCTCCAACACTGTAGACCCTCCTAAACAAGACCCACAACTGCCAAACTATCAACAACCACATTTCCTTCCCTAAAGATATGCTAAAGAGTGGACTCCTCCAAGCTAGCAAGGAGAGATCTAATGTCCTCAATTATCTCCTGTATTAGCCAACCAACAACCATTGTACCTTTTGTGGCTTCCACAACTAGTCAAGAATCTCCCTCAATTTCCAAGGTTCTGACATTAATTAACAATGCAAACTTGAGACCCCAGAGGAGCGCCATACTTTCAGCTTGATTACTTGTGTGATATTTCAGGTTCCCTGAGTAGGCAACAACCATACAACCATTATGGTCTCTAATGATACCACCTTCGATAGCTTTCCCAACTTTGGCCGCCCCATCAAAACTCAACTTGCACTAGGGAGGTTTAGGATTTTTCCATTTCGTATTATTCCTGACAATCTTCTTAGAGTTGTTGAATTTATGAAAGTCCCTGGGCAGATTCTAGATTCTAGCAATAGTTTTGTCCCACCCCGTTGGGGGGGAACTAGGAGTCTTCCACTTGCAAATAGAGATATTTTTCGAGAGGAGTTTATTAAGGATAATCAATACACTGTCCACAATGCTCTCCTTATCCCTGAATATCCTATTGTTTCTTTCTTTCCACAAACACCAACAAATATGAGGTGGAATTAGTTTCCAGAGTTGTCTAATAAGAGGGTGGTTAGAGGGCACCTCCAATTGAAAACAAATTGTTGAATATCCTTGTGGAATACCCATTGGATGTTGAATTTCTGGAGGACGTTCTTCCATACTTGGGAGGAAAACTGACAATGGATGAAAAGATGGGAGATAGTCTCCTCATCCTATTTACAAAGGGTGCACTAGTTGGGAAATTGAAACCCCCTTTTAACAAGGTTATCTATCCTCAAGATTTTACCATGCATAGAAGCCCACCAAAAGAAATTGATTTTAGGTATGAACTGTAGGTTCCAAACCTTCTTCCAGCACTTCTCATCACCTTCAAATTTTAACAGCATGTGATAAGAAAACTTGATTGAAAAGGTCCATGAGTGGTTTTTCATCCAAAAAATCATGTCCTCCTTAGGGAAGAGAGGGAGTCTCACCATATTAAGGAGAGCTTGAAGCTCAACAACCTTAGGAAGAAGGTCAAGCTTGTCTAAAAAAATTTGTTCCAAATTTTTCCAATTGCCTCTAGGTGTTGTATAATCAACAATAAAGGTACCAAAGAAGGTCTTGGCCCTTTCCCTCTAAATATTGAAATTCTAATCAGCTAGGGGTCTATCCCCAATCCAACAATCCTCCCAAAACCTTATAGATCTCCCATTGCCAATTTTCCATTTGAGACCCTCTTTCAAAAGCGATCTACGCTTGATAATATTGTTCTCTATTTTTAACCCAGAGGAGAGGCCATTCAAATCCAATGCCCTAGAAAAATGTCCCCGGTTCATATATTTAGCCCTCATAATTTGGCACCATTCAGTTTCCCCCATCACAAGATTCCAGCTAATTTTGGTTATGAGGGCCTTGTTCAAATTAGTTATCTTTCTAATCCCTAAGCCTCCTTGTCTTTTAGGGTGACATAACGTGTCCCAATTGACCATAGTTAATCATTTTTTATCTTCAACACTAGTCCAGAGGAAGGTTCTTTGGATTCTCTCTAGTTTTTCCACCATGGCACCCGAGATTCTGAAAAGGGAGAGGAAATAGATGGGGAACCTTTGAAGAGAGGCCAAGAGTAATTGTAGCTTACCAACACTACGAAGCAGCTTACCCTTCCATCCAACAAGCTTTCTATGCATTCTCTCCAAAATATTATTCCCAAAACTAGGGGTAACCTCCTTTACAGTGAGGGGTAGGCCAAGGTAAGTTCCTGGAAGAGCAGCACTTTGACAACCCAAAATAGATAATATCTTTGTTTACAAGTCAACCTTAGTGTTAAAGAAATAAATGATTTCTTTTTTTATAATTGATACATTGCCCAGAGGCATTAGCATAATCTTGAAGAAGGCCTTTCCATTCTCTAGCTTCAACCACAAAATATTTTCCAAAATGGAAGGTGTCATCCACGAATTGTTGCAAAAATGGGGGGGGTGGAGGTAACTTTAATTCCTTGGATTCTCCTAGAGGGTAACAAAAATAGAAAATTACAGTTAAGGACTTCATCGACCATGATAAATAGATAAGGTGAAAGAGGATCACCTTTCCTAATACCTTTTCCAGCTTTAATGAAACCCCAAGGGGTCCCATTAACCAGGACAAAATAGTGAACTGACTCCACACACTCCTGGACAATCCCAATAACCTTATCATTAAAACAAAAATTAGCAAGAATCAAGTATAGAAATTTTCATCTCACTCTATCATAAGCCTTAGAAATGTCTAACTTGAAAGCCATACCTTGGTTCTTACTTTTCTCCATAGAGTGGATAATTTCATAGGTCGTAATAGTAGTATCAAGGATTTGTCTTCCCAGAATGAATCCATTTTGGCATCTACTAATAATCTTATCTAAAAGTGGCTTAAGTTGGTTGACCAAGATTTTAGCAAAAAAATTGTAAATAGTGTTGCAGAGACTTATAGGCCTAAATTTGGCCATACACTTCTGGTCCTGGATTTTAGGGACTAACACTATGTAAGTATTATTCAAATTTTTCAGTAGTTTACCTATTCTAAAGAAATATTTGACTACCATGGTCATATCATAGCTGACAATATCCCAGTATTCCTAAAAGAAATCCAGGGGAAAGCCATCTGGCCCAAGGGCTTTATAGGCACCCATAGCAAATACTGCTATCTTAACTTCTTCCTCCGACATAGGAGCTAAGAGATTCATATTGTCCTCCACACTGATAATGGAAGGGAGGTGACTTAATAGTCTGTTCTACACATTAGTGGAGGGACAGTGGCCCGACTCCAAGAAGATCTGTCTAAATTAACATTCAATAATTTCACCAATTTTATCAGCCTTTGTGACCTACTGGTTGACCTTATTATGTAAGGACTTGATTGTGTTCCCTTTCTTGTGCCTACAAGTCGATCTATGAAAAAAATTGAAAGAGGACAAGTAAATGATAATATTGATATTATCAAGAGATCTTGAATCTCTTTTTGTCAAAACATGTTAATAGAAGAAGTTGTGGATTGGAAGGTAAAACAATATGCTTTCCTTAGTTCAATTCCATCTAAGAAATTAGTCAAGAGGAAAATAAAAATTTGATGAAGAATATATCCTTAGAAGAAGTTAGAAATGATCTTTCTAATATGAATCGTGATTGTGTTGTTGACCTTGATAGATTTCTAACTTTTTTCTTTCAACATTCTTGGGATGTTATGGGAGAAGAAATTTGGGATGTGGAGCACTAATATGAAATTCGCATCCTTAATGTGGAGGGAAAAGAAAAATATTGTGTGTAATTATCTTTCTTTTAAAAAAGGCTCTTTTACAAACTCTTATCTACAATTTCCTCTCTTCTATGAAAGGTATGATATAAATTGTGGAATATAATTTTGGATAAATTCAAAAGAATACTAGAAGGTTGGGAAGGCGAGTGGCTCTCATCAGTTGGGGGGTTGGTTCTTCTAACTTCTATCTTTCAAGCTATTCCTTTTTACCTCTCCCATCTTCTTTTGGATCCTAAAAGTGTTATAGGTAAAATCAATTCTACAACTAGGGATTTTCTATGGAAAGGATTTGGTGGACATTTTAAATTACCTCTAGTAAGTTGGAGCAAAATTCATGTTAATAAAGAAGAGGGTGTTTAGGCATTAAAGATGTTTAGCCTTTTGATGAAGCCTTTTTGGATACATTACATAGGTTTATCTCATACTCTCAAAACTCTCAGAGTCATATTTTGAGTTTCAAATATCTTAATGGTACCTAACCTCAAATTTGTTGTATGCTATTGTAAGGAAAACTCTAGAATTTAATCTGGGAAACAAATACAAATGAAAAGCTTCATATTTTAAATTGCCACAAACCTTAGATAGAACATGAAATGAAGTTTAAACAAATCAAAGACTACCATAAAAATTGATTGTCAAGTAGATTTGCTCCAACGATTGGGATGTGGATTATCTTTGCTCACAAAGTTACCTACTTTGACAACATGTAGTTATGGTGAAAGTGGATGATGGTTCTGCATAGAATAGTGTGTCAATTATAGATTTTTGGGAGAAAAGATGAACAATGGAGATGAGATTAGAAAATCAATAGTAGAGAATGAATGAGAGGACTCTCCTAGCATTGAGGACAAAATAAGGAGTCATGATTGAATTTGTTTGAAATGAAATGCTAATATTACATTTACTAAAAAAATAACTTGTTGCAATTGTAAAAAAATTAGGAGGGAAATAAATTTAGTGTTTTCTTTATTCTCGAAAATGGTGGAGGAAAAAAAACCTATTAAATAATACACTTAATTATTTCAGCAATGTGAGGTGAAAACAGGATAATTAAATAATAAAATGATTTAATTATGTGTGAGAAGGAAATGACTTAGGTGTGGGATACATTAGGTGGACTAGAGTAACTAAATAATTTAATCATTTAATTAATTTAGGATAAGATTGTATTAAGATAAAATTAAGTGTCTACAACTACCACTCTTTTGAATTAAACTATTTGAAAAGGAATGAAGGCCTCAAAATTATCATTAAAAAATGCTTTCTAAAAAATCCATGATGATTCCTCTATTTCTTTTAAAAAAGATTGTTGGTTAACTAATTCTTCTCTAATCGAATTCCTAACCTTAGGAATATCTCTTCCTTCCTTATAAATCAAAGGAGTTCTAAAGTGAGAGAGAAGTATGGGAAACTAGAGTTCACAAATCTTTACTCTCCTTGTTTAAAATTTAGAAAGGCTAATATTTTTCTATTGTTTGTTTTTCATCAAAGGATAACGACTTTGGGACCAACTTTAAAAAGAGGCTTCATTGAAGCTCTTTGCTAAAACGAGGAAGATAATAATGACCATATATTAAAGTAACCTCATTATTTCACTTCTGCAATAAATGATTTTTGTGACAACCCTGAACGGGCTTCTGCATTTATCACATAGATCTGGACGACCAATTTATTCCATTATCTTCGATAAAATGAATATACGCCGTGCAGAAAATAAAATAAAAAAATAATGTTATTAGTATTACTGTACAAATCCGGGTTTCCCCTAAAGCTGAAACCCTAATCCATGCCCTGCCCTGCTCTGGAGATGGGACCGGCACTCAAGTAAAATCACCATAGTTTACAAATGATGGCTGTTCAAAAGCACATAGCAGACATGCTCAACATATAACGCAAGCGTTGGGATTCTCGTCACTGAGAAGAGGGTATTCATATGCTCTGTAGTTGTGGCTGGGGGGCACATACACAACTTCGAATTTTGGAGCTTCTGCTTTGTTCTCCTTCTTTGCATCGCTCTGAGGCTTCTTCTCCTTTTTCTCCTCTTTCGCAGGACCTACGCTCAGCAACTCTGTAAAGCCAATTTTCCTGAGTTTAGAAGCTAAATAGACGGGATCCACCCCTGCAATACAAATATTCATCAGATTTTGCAGTAGAATAAACTTTATATATCAGGATTTCGAAGCGGCAAGGAAGAGGTTTTATACCTTGGACACCTGCAGCCAGCTTGAGGGCCTTTCTCTTGCCGCTTTCGTCCTCCAGAGCCAATTTCAGCACTATTTTCTGCACAATACAACTGTCAGCTAGCTGCAAAAGACATTCAAATTAGAATGTAGAAGAAAATGAAGAGAAGAATGATCACCTTCATTCTTACAGCGCAATGGAGAATTACAAGATGTTTTAGGGATCTGAGAATTCGTAGCAGACACTAAGGAATTTAGTATGTTAAGAGAGGGACGTTAGAGTGGGAATATAAAGAGGTGAAAGGAGGGCATGCGCAAGGGAGCGAAGGGTCGTGGTAGGAGAGTGTGAGAGCACAGCTTTACGTACAGTGGGCTCCGCCATTAAAAGACCAGGAAGGTGCAAACTTAATAATTTGCATCAACAGTGAATAAAAACGCGTGGTGAGATGAAAAAAGGCGCCGCCAGGATTTGTCTGACCTTCCTGCGTAGTAACAATCAGCGGAATGCGCAAGTGGGCATCTCCAAACGGGTTTTTCGAGCTCGGAAAATTTTGGGTCGGGAATAAAAACATCATCATCATTTGGGCAGCAATCCTTTGACCAGAAATAATAGTTATAAAAACTTTATGGTGTGAAGGGTCGTCATTGTTTTGATTTTAGATTGAACGAAATGAAATGAAATTTTTTAATGATGTTCACGAGGTCAAAGAAGCTTATGGGACCCAAGAGCAGTACAGGAGCCTCCCACAAAAAGGCCCTAAACAGATTGTAAACTCCCTTCAACAGTTATTTATTGTATCTTTTTGTTATAAGTTAGTTAAAAGTTGAATGGATTTATTTGTTTTAATTATGATTATTAATTGGGCATAGACAATGAATCATAAATAGAGGGTACATTCTCTAAAAATCAAATCTTAAGTTTATAAGTATAATAGTCTAGGTAGTAGGTGTAAGAGATATGCAAACCTACCAACTTTGTGAAGGCTTAAATATATACGACAACCTAAAACTAGCAAACCATATTTTCATCCACTTTTTTAAAAACCTTTTTACTTATAAGCAATGAAAGAAATTAATAATTAAAAAATTCAATTGAAAACTTTACACAAAGTCCAATAGATTTGGGTCAAGTGTTGGGGAGCAAGGACTACCACACCATAGACTTGGGTTCAAATCTTATAGGACGAAGGCTCCCTTATAGTGGCCATGCTAGAGGTAGAGATCATACTTATGACAATGCATGGACCAATGTGTTTCGTCATGTGGGCACCTTAAGGTAAGGTCAAGTGTAACCATATTAAGGAACCAAATCCACACCCATGACCTCCGTGAGTTGCCCCCCACCAACTCCAATTAGTGTAATTTATTTTTGAGGCCTTCAAGATCTCATATCTTGATTTACCTAGATGTGGCGTAGAGCATTTGTATGTTGCATAGGGGATACATCCCTAATCTAAATTTGTAGGATATGGATGTATCATAAAGCTATATGTGACCTCTATTGATTTTTGGTTCTTCCTTTTTTGTTGCTCTATATTTTGTGATGGTTTCTAGTAGAGTGGGAAGCTCCTCCTCTCAATCATTTAGAGATATGCTTGTTGGATCTAGTTCTTGACCACTAGCTTAGGAAAAATAAATTGATGTTGCAATCATTGCAACTAGTAAGAAGGAGAATTTTCCAAGAAAAAAATTGCAACATGCATGCCTGCATTGGAAGGATCTGTAGTTATCAATCTCAATTTGGATGAATTTAAGAAGAATGTTTATGCATTCCAAGAGTGTAGATTGATTTCGGGCGAGGGCCCTAACTTGATACATGAAAGCATCATGTTGTAGGCAAGAGGTCACAAGGTCTAGTCTCCCCCGTCCCTGTGGTATCGAAAAGTATGTCGTGCTAGAATCACTAGTCACATGATTTTATTTTTACCAAGCACAATGTTGTTTATAGGGTGCTATCTGATTCCTATAGTCTAAAAAAATGTGTAGCTTGATTTGTAGATTCATGGATTTTTAGATGTCTTTGGAGGAACTAGATTTTTGACACAAAAGTGTTGCAAGACTCAAGGTAAATATAAAATATGATCTTATGCTAAAAGGTATTTCATAGATTTTTTTTCTAATGAATCAAATGGAGATGGAGCTTTTGGGTGAGGTCCTTATTTTAAAATGTAGGTTTTTTATGAAGCATTGGCATGTGGTTTTTAACTCTAGAGAAAATCTCAATGATAACCCTAATTCAGGTTTAGATGTATGATCCTCAAGAGTTTTGGCTTACCTATGTCTTTGAGACAAATTTTGGCTCCCTAGGAAGGCCATAGATATTTGAAGACCTTTTCATTGGCATGGTCAATCTACTTATGCTAAAATATATGTGAAATTGGATTTTTCTTCTCCTCTTCCTAAAAGTGTTACTTATGCTAAAATATGCGTGAAATTGGATTTTTCTTCTCTTCCTAAAAGTATTACTCTTTGTGTAGGAGATTTTCAAAGGTCCTAGGAACTTGATTATGAAACTCTTTCCTTTAGATGAAGGTGGGGATACCCAATTGGTATTTTATTATATAGAATGAAACAATTATTGAGGTTGTAGTTAGTTCTCAAGCTCAATTGGAAGTTGTCTTACTTGGTTGCTTTCTTATAACATAAGGGGATTAAACTTCCCATCCAAGAATCTTTACCTTCAAAGAGTCATGGAAAAATCTAATATAGAGACCATTTTGTTACAAGAAACTAAATCTGTGAGCATGGATAATTTCAAATATTTCTCAAGGCCATATGAAAAATGGGGTGTTTCAATAAAGGAAGCTAAAGGTTTTGTTGGAGTGTTGGTTATAACTTAAAATCGCCTAGTGGTCTCCACCTAGGTTATTTTATATTTTGGAACTTAGATATTTAAGAGTTGCAAAGTTTAAATTCTTATTTTTTCTCAAATATAACAATTTGATATCTAAATCCCCCAACAATTAGATCCTTACATCTTTTTAAGAAAAATATCTTAAGTAATTAGTTAAAGGAAAGCGTATTCTTGTTGTTTACAACAAGGAGTTGCCTAGCATATGTCTTTATGATCCTTATGTGAGATGACACTAAAAGAAATATTATATTTGTTAGTGAGATTTCTTCTCATTTATTGTCTTTTTTATCTTGTTAATAACTTGCTCACTTTCTTTCTTATTTATTTGATCTTTCCCTTCCTTGTGTCTTTGGAGTCCCCTCTCTTTTCTTTGTTTCTCCCTTCTCTTCCCCTTCATTATTGAAAGACCATTTCACTCTACATAACCCACCACATATTAATAAAAGGAGTAATCAAGATGTAAGAAACTAATGCTCGAATTTCACTTGCAATAAACATGATCAATTAAATAATAATACAAGAAAGAGAATTGAATGCTTAAAAATGAGTCATGACTATAGCTATTTTGATAAATGAAAAATGTGTCACATGCCCCTTCAAGGGGCAACCGCCTTGAGGGAAAATATCTATTACAAATTTTGGTTTGAAGATGATCTTTACTTTATTGCAACTTCAATATAAATTCCTCAGAAGCATTGATTTATGAGGTACAACAAATGTGAGATAAATCCATAAAAATAATAGAAACTAAATAACTACAATATGATTATTATAATGCTCAAAAAATTGAAAGGATGTAAGCTTCCTAACTTGCTATGTCATGTTTCAAAAATCCTTGTCCTTAAGGCTTGAACTATGGAAACTATTATTGAAGGTGGTTGAGAGGTTCCTAAGTGACGTATTTTGGTTGCAATCCTTATTATTAAACCAAACCTTTATGATGGTGTAATAACTAAATAACTGTGAGTATTGAACCAAAATAGTCTCTAGTTCAAGGATGATTGATCCTTCATCATTATCCAAGTTAGGTCGATACTCAATGCTTGAACTAGAGATTATTTTGGGTCGATACTCACGTTTACTTAGTAATCACACCCTCACAAAGGTTTTGGTTCAGTGGTGAGGATTTATAACCAAAAGATGTCACTTAAGAACCTCTCCACAAGGTTCAACAACAATTTCCATAATTCAATCCTCAATGACAAAGATTTTCAGAAGGTGGGGGCATTTAGGAGCCTTACATCCATCCTAACCCTTCAATACTTTTTGAGCATTATAATAATCACAATGTAGTTATTTAGCTAATATTACATTATGTAGATTTATATTAAAGTTGCAACAAAGTAAATATCATCTTAGAATCATACTTTCTTATAGAGATTTTCCCTCAAGGTAGTTTCCCCCTTGAAAAGATATGTGATATTTGTTTTGTGTTTAGCAATATAACTATATTTGCAACTATTTCTCAAACATTGTGTTCTTCTTTTTGTATATTATCATTCAATTGATAATGTGTATTGCAGGTGGATTCCTAACATTAACTTGTTACATCTTGATTATTGTTAACTATATGATGGATAATGTAGAGTGAAAGGGTCCTTCAATAATGAAGGAGATACAAGAAACAAAGAAAAGGCAAGACACTCCAAAGACAAAGGGAAGGGACAGATCAAATAAATAAGAAGAGAGTGGACGAGTTATCAATAAGATTAGATAACAAAACTTGATATTGAAAGAAATCTCACTAACAACATTAATTTTAAGGTGATAATAGCATAAGCTAGGCAACTCCTTGTCAATAATAAGAATAAACTTGCCTTCCACTCACTTGAAGATTTTAAATATCAAATAACCAAATTTGAACAACACATAAAATTTAATTATCAAATTTGAACAACACATAAAAATTTAATCTAAATAATTTTATGAAATTTACTACCATTTAAATCTTTGTGAAAATATTTTCAATTACAAATTTTTAATTTCTTTTATTTCTTACAAAGTAAACTATTTTTTAAAATATTAGATAGAAATATAATTTGATTGTTTTGAATTGTACTATTTGAACACTCCTTAATTTAAACTCTTATGAACTTGCAATTTCCTACCCCTGTGAGATCATCATACATGAACTATTGTTAGTTCCAGCATAGTTACTCTCATGTAATTTGATTTTTTTTTTCTTTTTTCTTAATCCAATAAAAAATTAAAAAAAATTAAATTTAGATGGTGTGCTCCCTATTTATAATCTCATCATTTAAAGCAATAACTACTTATAATTAAAACCGACAACCCTAATGAATAAACTCTCAACCCCTATCTTCAGGGTCCTAAAATTCTCTCAATTGTGCCCTCACTTAACAGCTCAGATGATAAGCTTTTAAGACCATTATTTCTAGTCAAAGAAATATAGCGCAAGTCAGAATGAGGTCAAAGAAAAGTCCAAATCTTCGTAGCGTGAAAGCTCGTTTGGAAGTACCGGCGCGTCCGGTGATTATGACCTTTCAGACAAGACCCACCTGTTACTTCGCTGGAAGGTCGCACAAAGACTGGCGGCGCATTTTCTCTCTCCTCTTACTACGCAGGATTTATGAACGGGGGGCGAACAGACCATACAAATAATTGAGTTTGCACTTACCGCGTCATTCCCTGTACCATAAAGTTATCCTTCCACACTCACCTTCCATGATCCTTCCCTCCATCGCGCATGCCCTACTTTGTTCCTTTATATACCTATGCCCACTCTTACGCCCATCCTACACAAAATTCATTCCATTCCGTCTCACATTCTCAGATCACTAACATCTTGTAGTTCTTCATCGAGCTGTAAGAATGAAGGTAATCATTTTCTCTTCCTTAATCTTTACATTCTAGTTTAAATGTCTTTTGCAGGTAGCTGACGGTTGTATTGTGCAGAAAATAGTGCTGAAATTGGCTCTGGAAGACGAAAGCAGGAAGAGAAAGGCCCTCAAGCTGGTTGCAGGTGTCCAAGGTATAAAACCTCTTCCTACTGGCTTTCAAACCCTGACATATAAAGTTTATTCTTTTGCAAAATCTGATGAATATTTATATCGCAGGGGTGGATTCTGTGGCGGTGGACATGAAGGAGAAGAAGATAACTGTAATAGGCGATGTGGATCCCGTCTATTTAACCTCTAAACTGAGGAAATTTGGCTTCGCAGAATTGCTGAGCGTAGGGCCTGCGAAAGAGGAGAAAAAGGAGGAGAAGAAAGAGGAGGAGAAGAAGCCTCAGAGCGATACAAAGAAGAACAAAGCAGAAGCTCCAAAAATTGAATATGTGTATTTGCCCCCCAGCTACAACTCCAGAGCATATGAATACACTCATGTCAGTGAGGAGAATCCCAATGCTTGCGTTATATGTTGAACAAGTCTGCTGTGTGCTTTTAAACAGCCGTCATTTGCAAGTTCAGGCAATTTTATTTGAGTGCCGGTCCCATCTCGAAAGCAGGGCAGGGCATGGAGTAGGGTTTCATGTTTAGGGGAAACCCGGATTTGTACAGTAATACTAATGAGAGCATTTTATTTTCCTTTTTGTATGGGCTTATATTAAATTTATCGAAACAGAGGGGAATAAATTGGTGATCCAGATCTCTGTAACAAATGCAGAAGTCCGTTGAGGGCTGTGAGAAGTAATTTATGGCAGGAGTGAAACAATGTAATAATCTTATCCACACATTTTTTCCATTCCAAGCGATACAGGATTGTGGTGCTGAGGATTGGTCTTTACACAGTAGTCGCAAGTATTTCATTAAAATAAATTAAACAAGTAATAAACCCTCTTAAGGAATAAAAAATATGGAAAATTTTAAAAACTCAAGTATTTAGGATTCCAGCTTGCCTGTTATGCTCCCAAAGAGGACTGCGGTAGACGGGCTTGGGGATTTTCTGGGTAAAAATAAATAAATCTCTCTGTAAAAAAAAGACAAGTAAATCAGAAGAACGAATAATAAATTATACAAGGATATAATTTTGTTGGATTTTCTTTTAGGTACCTTGCTTTCAAGTAAGGGGATGAGCTTGACTTTGAGTTAATGTTTCTCTTTTTTCTCTTTGTTTATCTATTATTTTGTTTCTTTGATTACTTCCAACTTTATCATTTTTTTACATAAATATAAAAATGGTGCTAAATTTTTGAAACAAGATATCAATAAGAGTTGCAAAATTCTTGTTTTTGTAAATATTACAATTTGATCTCTAATATCTCCCAACAATTAGATCTTTACATATTTTCAAGAAAAAAAATCTTAATTAATTAGTGAAAGGCAAATGTATTCTTGTTGTTGACAACAAGGAGTTGCCTAACATATGTTTTTATGATCCTTAGGTGAGATGACACTAAAAGCAATATTATATTTGTTAGTGAGATTTCTTCCAATATCATTTATGTCATTTTTATCTTATTGTTAACTTGTTCACTTCCTTTCTTATTTATTTGATTCTTTCCTTCCTTTTGTCTTTGGAGTGCCCTCTCTTTTCTTTTTTCTCCCTTCTCTTCTCCTTCATTATTGAAAGACCCTTTCATTCTACATAACCCACTACATAATTAATAAAAGGAGTAATCAAGATGTAACAAACTAATGCTAGAATTTCACTTACAACCCACATAATCAATTGAACAATAATATGCAAAAGAGAACACAATGCTCACATGCCCCTTCAATGGGCAACCACCTTGAGGGAAAATATCTATTACAAAATATGGTTCCAAGATGATTGTTATTTTATTGCAACTTCTATATAAATTCCTTAGAAGCATTGACTTATGAGGTACAAAAAATGTGAGATAAATTCATACAATATAAGAGTAACTAAATAACTACAATACAATTATAATAATGCTCAAAATATTAAAGTGTTAGGATGTAAGACTCCTAACTAGCCACCCCATTTAACAAATCCTTGTCCTTAAGGCTTGAAATATGGAACTATTGTTGAATTTGGTGAAGAGGTTCATAAGTGACATGTTTTGGTTGCAATCCTTACTATTGAACCAAACCTTTGTGATGGTGCAATTATTAAATAAATGTGGGAATTGAACCAAAATAGTTTGTAGTTCATGGATGATTAATCTTTCATCACTAGCTAGGTTAGGTTAATACTCAATCCTTGAACTAGAGACTACTTAGTAATCACACCTTCATAAAGGTTTAGTTCAATGATGAACATTATAACCAAAATATATCACTTAAGAAATTTCCACGAGGTTCAACAATAGTTTTCATAGTTCAATTCATAATGATTTTTTTTTTTAAAAAGGTGAGGGCATTTAGGATCCTTGCCTCCTAACCCTTAAATATTTTGAGTATTATAATAATCACAATGTTGTTTTTTAGTTAATATTACATTTTGTAGATTTATATTAAAGTTGTAATAAAGTAAAGATTGTCTTAGAATCATATTTTTGAAAAGAGTTTTTCTCTCAAGGTGGTTGCCTCCTTGAAGAGGTATGTGATATTTGTTTTGTATTTAGCAATATACGTATATTTGCAACTATTTTTTGAAAATCGTGTTATATTTTGTATATTATCATTCAATTGATAATATGTATTGCAGGTGGACTCCTAACATTAACTTGTTACATCTTGATTATTCATTTATTAATTATGGTGATCCTACAATAGTGGTTTACAATTATTGGTCAAATTGGGCACTGAAATATATTTTTTTAACTAAATCTTCACTTTCGGGCAGCTATAGGAGCTAAACCATGAGGAATTTGAAGATGATACAAACTAGAGTTTCATGAAATTTTGTCTATAGATTCTAAATATATATTTTTTAAAATTTTTGGAATTAGATTGCACTACTTTTTCCATCTCCCTCGAAAACTAGTTTTTTTCAGAAAACAACATTTTAAAAAAGTGACGCTCACCGTATAACGCATAATTTTTTTTCCATGAAGGATAAAATTCTAATTCTTTCGAATTTAGATTTGGAACTCTATATCTAGTGCTTCCACTTGGTTAGATAGTTTTTTATTGAATATTTTTTCTTTAATCAAGTTTCGAATACAAACCAATTATAATTCAGACATAGTGCGACCATATAACACGTTACTTTTTTTGTATGTATCAAAATTCAATTTTTTTTTCTTTGTTGGATCAAGGACTTCAATATATGGTGCACTAATATTTTTAATTTTTTTTTAATAATTGCTATTTTTCCACATGTGCAGAACAAAGAGCTTGATTTTCGGTGAAAAACCTACATTCATGAGAAATAAAAAATAAATATAATAATCAAATTAAATTTATTTAAAATTATACTTTTTGGGAAGCTTATAATAAGGACTACATACTTGCAAAAAATAAATTTTAAATGAATTCATTTGATCCCCCAAAAGGTAAATCAAAAGTGGTTTTTTATCAGCATTTTGATAGGTGTAGAGGAGACTCTGTTATAGGTATGGTTTAAAACTAGCGGGGCTCTATCCAAGAGGGTTTTATTTAAGGTAGTTTGATCAAACCCTCTTCAATTGGAATTCTTTAAATAAAATTTTCAAGGCTTAAATCATTATATTTTCTAAAAATATGTGATTTCAGCAAAAAATTGTTCTTCACAGAAATTGTAAACCACTATTGTGGCAGCACCGATTATGTGATGAATAACATAGAGTGAAAGGGTCCTTCAATAATGAAGAAGAAGAGAATGGATAAACAAAGCAAATGCAAGACACTCCAAAGACAAAGGGAAAGAAAGGATTGAATAAATAAGTGAATTGGACAAGTCATCAATAAGATTAGAAAACAATAATTGATGTTGAAAGAAACCTCACTAACATCATTGGTTTTAGGGTGATAATGGCATATGCTAGACAACTCCTTGTCCACAACAAGAATGCAGTTGCCTTCCATTAGTTAGTTAAGCTTCTTCTTTTTGTAACAGATGCAAGGATCCAATCATTGGGAGATTTTAGAGATCAAATAATTAAATTTGAACAATGCATAATGTTGGTGCAAATATGACCTATTTTATCTGTCTAGTCCATTAGTAGGTCCTATTCACATGTTAAGTTTACTTAGGTCTTAGGAATCTTTCTAGAAGTCTTAGTTGCCATCTAGATCTTATCTTATCTTATGTCTTTTACTTCTTGTGTTCTAGGTCATTTAATATTTGTTACATTAGTCATCTCATGTTATAGGATTAAGGCATATGCTATTATCTTGTCTAATCTATCCCGCATCTTGTCTATTGAAGCAAGATTCTTGTACATTTGTAAACATATCCTATCAAGCAAGCTATTATCTTGTCATACTCTTTTGTAGAAAGTTATCTTTTGTTTTGCAACTGATCTTGAGGTGTGAGCTAATTTTCAAGTCTTACACATAATAATTTAATTATCAAATTTGAATAACACATAAGAATTCAATCTTTGCAACTCTTATTCATATGCTAGTTTTGAAAATTCTAGCACCATTTTAATTTTTATAAAAAGATTTCCAATTACAATTTTTTTTCATTCTTTTATTTTTTACAATTTTAAAAAAAATAATAAATATGAGTATAATTTACGCATCCTTATTTGAAAAAGACAGAGGTAGAAATGCCAATGAATGGTTTATATCAATTCTACGGACCATTTAATGAATCTCAGCCGTTTATCATTTTTCGCCATATTTTCACCTGTACTCTATAGCAGTAACTGTTCGCTAGTATGTTTACAGTGAAACTGATTAGACTCTTCACATATTGCAGTGAAAGCAAACTAGTCATCTAAATTATCTCGACTACAAGACTGTGTACATTTAAATTTGCTGTGAAAACAATTGTACACGACTCCAGTCTCCGTGCAAAAAAATTATCTTAATCCGTTTGGATTAAATGCTGGTTAGGGAAACCATTTCCGTAGACCCTTATGGATTTGAACAGATACGAAAATAAAATTTATCTGATCTAGGTAATATGCGAAGACATTGACACTGTGCAACTTCCCTAAAACTTCTTAACCGGTATTCTTTCCCATTTTTTAAAAACATAACAATAAACTATATTTTTCTTTTAAAAAGGGAGGAGGTTCGAAACCAGATTGGTTTAGAAGAACAAATAAAAAATGTCCCGTAGTAAATACACCCACGTTATAAGGAGTAGAAAAAGCATTTACAAATTAAAAAATTAATTAAATATGTTGTTAAATTTGTTTACTTTGGCATGCTACTGTATTTAATCACCCAATTCCATCACAACTTCGAGCAGTGATCCCGGACTTTCACGCCCCATTGACCCAGGTGCAATGGATGAGTTTTTTATTTTTTTTCTGTTTTTTTCTAGAAAATGATTATATTAAATTTAGAATTTAGAAAATTTATATATGATAAGTTGTTATTAAAATTTTTAGAATAATTAAATAAGTCATCATGTTATTTAAGTAGTGGTTGTGAATTTTCTTATTTTGATCTAGAATCTTATTTTTAAAATATAAACAATTCTCACATTCTTGGGGGCATAAATTCGTAGAATTCAAGAGAAGAAATTAAACTGTGAAGTAATTATTGTCGTGTCATATTGTTTTAATTTCGTTATTTTTTTTAAAATGCCAATGGAGATGTATGTGTAATATTTGTTATTTTATTTTTCTAGAATTTATTATACTTATTATAAATAATTTAATTATACTTATATTATATATTATATTTTAAAATAAAACTATTAATTACATAAAATGATTAAAATTTATAATTAATAATAAATAATTTAATTATACTTATATATTATATTTTTAAATCAAACTATTAATTACAAAAAATAGATCAAAATTTATCATGTTTGACTTTCCACACTTCTTCGTTGTACCCATTGCACAATAAAGTGCAATTACTAATTTATTTGTTTTGGATTGTTCTATTTAAACACTCTCTTGAATTTAAGTTCTTGCAAGAGTGATGGTCGTGTAATTTCCTATCCCTGTTAAAATCATTTGAAAATCATGAACTATAAATTTTAGATGGTGTGCCCCCTATTTATAATCTTATCATTTAAAGCAATAAATACTTATAGTTAAAAGTACAACCCTCATGAATAAGCTCTCCACCCCTACCTACCTGCGGGGTCCTAAAATTTTCTCGACCTTGCAATTGTGTCCTTACTAAGCTTGTATGACCATTATTTCTAGTCAAATAATTATAGCCCAAGTCAGAATGAGGTCAAAGAAAAGTCGAAATCTTCGTAGCGTGAAAGCCCGTTTGGAGGTACCCACTTGTGCGTCCGGGGATTGTGACCTTTCATAGAAGACCCACCTGTTACTTCGCTGGAAGGTCGCACAAAGACTGGCGGCGCATTTTCTCTCTCCTCTGACCACACGGGATTTATGAAAGGGGGGAGGGCTTAAATTTGATGGCCGTATGACCGTATTTAGAGATTTTGGCCCTAAAATACAATCAAAATTTATATAGAATTATAATGATATATATATTTGATTTATATATAATTTTACTTACACTAAGATATATCATAATGTTTTAAGGGCACCTTTGAATAGATAACCGTCATTAAAAAAATTGTTGACAGGGAAGGTTGATTGTCAAATTTAAGCCCTGTGTGTGATGGTTAAGCCGGGCCACATTGTTGGAGGTTGCTGTGTGTAGATTAGGTTGGGTTGGTGCATTGCCTAATGACATTCTATGTTTGTTTAAGGCATGACCCATAGGGCTTAAATTTGATGGCCGTATGACCGTATTTAGAGATTTTTGTTGTAAAATACAATCAAAATTTTAAGAAGAAATAGATGAAAGGACAAATTTTGGATAGACTATCAAAATTTATATAGAATTATAATGATATATATTTGATTTATATATAATTTTACTTACACTAAGGTATATCATAATGTTTTAAGGGCACCTTTGAATAAATAACCGTCATTAAAAAATTTGTTGACAGGCAAGGTCGACCGTCAAATTTAAGCCCTGCGGGGGGCAGAGAGACCATACAAATAATTGAGTTTGCACTTGCCGCGTCATTCCCTGTACCATAAAGTTGTCGTTCCACAGTCTCCTTCCAGAATTCTTCCTTCCCTCGCTCGCACATGTCCTCCTTTGCTCCTTTATATACCTATGCCCAATCTTACGCCCATCCTATGCTAAATTCCTTCCATTGTATCACACATTCGCAGATAACTTAAACATCCTGTAATTCTTCATCGCCCTGTAAGACTGAAGGTAATCATTTTTCTCTTCCTTAATCTTTACATTCTAGTTTAAATGTCTTTTGCAGGTAGCTGACGGTTCTATTGTGTAGAAAATAGTGCTGAAATTGGCTCTGGAGGACGAAAGCAGGAAGAGAAAGGCCCTCAAGCTGGTTGCAGGTGTCCAAGGTTTGAAACCTCTTCCTACTGGCTTTCAAACCCTGACGTATGAAGTTTATTCTTTTGCAAAATCTGATGAATATTTGTATCGCAGGGGTGGATTCTGTGGCGGTGGACATGAAGAAGCAGAAGATAACTGTAATAGGCGATGTGGATCCCATCTATTTAACCTCTAAACTGAGTAAATTTGGCTTCGCAGAATTGCTGAGCGTTGGGCCTGCGAAAGAGGAGAAAAAAGAGGAGAAGAAAGAGGAGGAGAAGAAGCCTCAGAGCGATGCAAAGAAGAACAAAGCAGAAGCTCCAAAAATTGAATGTGTGTATTTGCCCCCCCGGCTACAACTCCAGAGCATATGAATACACGTCAGTGAGGAGAATCCCAATGCTTGCGTTATATGTTGAACAAGTCTGCTGTGTGCTTTCGAACAGCCATCATTTGCAAGTTCAGGCAATTTTATTTGAGTGCCGGTCCAATCTCCAGAGCAGAGGGGGGCATGGAGTGGGTTTCAGGTTTAGGGGAAACCCGGATTTGTACAGTAATACTAATGAGAGCATTTTATTTTCCTTTTTGTATGGGCTTATATTGAATTTATCGAAAGAGAGGGGAATAAATTGGTGGTCCAGATCTCGGACAAATGCAGAAGCCCCTCGAGGGCTGTGAGAAGTAATTTATGGCAGGAGTGAAACAATTTTATTATCTTATCCACACATTTTTTCCATTTCAAGCTAAACAGGATTGTGGTGCTGAGGATTGGTCTTTGCCTAGTAGTCGCAAGTATTTCATTAAAAAATATTAAACAAATAATAAACCCTCTTAGGAATAAAAAATATTGAAAATTTTAAAAAATCAAGTATTTAGGATTCCAGCTTGCCTGTTATGCTCCCAAAGAGGGCTGCGGTATACGGGCTTGGAGATTTTCTGTGTAAAAATAAATAAAATTTCTCTGTAAGAAAACAAACAAGTAAATCAGAAGAATGAATAATAAATTATGTAAGGATATAACTTTGTTGGATTTTTTTAAGGTTCCTTGCTCTCAAGTAAGGGGATGAGCTTCTCTCTTTTCTCTTTTTGATTATCTATTATATTGATTCTTTGATAAATTTAACTTTATTTCATAAATATAAAAATGGTGCTAAATTTTCAAAATTAGATAGCAATAAGAGTTGCGAAGATTAAATTCTTGTTTTTTTTTCAAATATTACAATTTGATCTCTAAAATCTTCCAACAATTAGATCCTTACATATATATATATATATTTTTTTAAAAAAGGTTCAATTAGTGAAAGGTAAGTGTATTCTTCTTGTTGACAAGAAGGAGTTGTCTAACATATGTTTTTATAATTCTTTGGTGAGATGACACTAAAAGCAATATTATATTTGTTAGTGAGATTTTTTCCAATATCATTTATTGTCATTTTTATCTTATTGCTAACTTGTTCACTTCCTTCCTTATTTATTCGATCCTTTCCTTCCTTTTGTCTTTGGAGTGCCCTCTCTTTTCTTTTTCCCCCCTTCTCTTCTCCTTCATTATTGAAAGACCCTTTCACTCTACGTAACCCACTACATAATTAATAAAAGGAGTAATCAAGATGTAACAAACTAATGCTAAAATTCCACTTACAACACACATAATCAATCGAACAATAATATGCAAAAGAGAACACAATGCTCAAGAAATAGTTCTAGATATAGTTATATTGATGGATAAAAAAAAAAGTATCACATTCCCCTTGTTGCCCCTTGAGGGAAAATATCTATTACAAAATGAGGTTCCAAGATTATTGTAATTTTATTGCAACTTTAATATAAATTCCTTAGAAGCATTGACTTATGAGATACAAAAATTGTGAGATAAATTCATACAATATAAGAGTAACTAAATAACTACAAATATAATTATAATAATGCTCAAAATATTAAAGTGTTAGGATGTAAGACTCCTAACTAGCCATCCCATTTAACAAATCCTTGTCCTTAAAGCTTGAAATATGGAACTATTGTTGAAGTTGGCGGAGAGGTTCATAAGTGACATATTTTGGTTGCAATCCTTACTATTGAACCAAACCTTTGTAATAGTGCAATTACTAAATAAATGTGAGTATTGAACCAAAATAGTCTCTAGTTCAAGGATGATTAATCTTTCATCACTAGCTAGGTTAGGTCAATACTCAATCCTTGAACTAGAGACTACTTAGTAATCACACCATCACAAAGGTTTGGTTCAATGATGAACATTATAACCAAAAGATGTCACTTAAGAAATTTCCACAAGGTTCAACAATAATTTCCATAGTTCAATCCTTAATGACAAATATTTTAAAAAGGTGAGGGCATTTAGGATCCTTGCCTCCTAACCCTTAAATATTTTGAGCATTATAATAATCACAACGTTATTATTTAGTTAATATTACATTGTGTAGATTTATATTAAAGTTGTAATAAAGTAAAGATCATCTTAGAATCATATTTTTTAAAAGAGATTTTCTATCAAGGTGGTTGCCCCCTTGAAGAGGTATGTGATATTTGTTTTGTATTTAGCAATATAAGTATATTTGCAACTATTTTTTGAAAATTGTATTAATTTTTGTATATTATCATTCAACTGATATTATGCATTGCAGGTGGACTCCTAACATTAACTTGTTACATCTTGATTATTTATTTATGAATTATGTGATGAATAACGTAGAGTGAATCAATAATGAAGAAGAAGAGAAGGGATAAACAAAGAAAATGCAAGACACACCAATGACAAAGGGAAATAAAGGATCAAATAAATAAGAAGGGAATTGGACAAGTTATCAATAAGATTAGAAAGCAATAAATGATATTGAAAGAAACCTCACTAACATCATTGGTTTTAGGGTGATAATGGCATATGCTGGCAAATCCTTGTCAACAACAAGAATGCACTTTCCTTCCACTAGTTAGTTAAGCTTTTTTTCATAATAGATGTAAGGATCCAATCATTGGGAGATTTTAGAGATCAAATAATCAAATTTGAACAATGCATAATGTTGGTGTGAATATGGTATTTTACCTATCTAGTCCACTAGTAGGTCCTATTCACATGTTAAGTTTGCTTAGGTCTTATGAATCTTTCTAGGAGTCTTAGTTGTCATCTAGATCTTATCTTATCTTATGTCTTTTACTTCTTGTGTTCTAGGTCATTAAATATTTGCTATGTTACTCGTCTCATGTTATAGGGTTAAGACATGTCATGATCTTGTCTAATCCATCCCTCACCTTGTCTATTTAAGCAAGGCTCTTGTACATTTGTAAACATATCATATCAAGCAAGCTATTATCTTGGCATACTCTCTTGTGGAAAGTTATCTTTTGTTTTGCAAGTGATCTTTAGGTGTGAGTTAAATTTCAACTCTTACACATAATAATTTAATTATCAAATTTGAATAACACATGGGAATTCAATCTTTACAACTCTTAATGATATGTTACTTTTGAAAATTCTAACACCATTTTAATTTTTATAAAAAAATTCAATTACAAATTTTTTAATTCTTTTATTTTTTACAATTTTTTTAAAATAATAGATATAAGTATAATTTATTTGTTTTGGGTTATACTATTGTTGTCAAACAGATTGCACCTGAATGCTTGAATGGCTAAATTCAACAATCTATTGAAACATGGGAACTATCTTCAAGCTGTGGGTATTCCTATGGCGAAGATAGACCTCCAGATTCTAGGCTGGTTCCTATATGATTCTTTAATTATGGACTGAAAACTTTGATGGGAAAAGGGAAAAAAACTTAATCTAATGCAAAACTGGAAAAAGTTGAATTGTGGTGATACACTTATAAACTTTAAAGAAACAAACTAATTCTCAACTGATTCATCATGAAGCTTACTTTCACAACTCAGATTGAACAATTTAACTGTATTAATGATTCACAGAAAGGCCTGATAATTCATTCTTCATAAAGGAAAATATTATTTTCACAACTTAAAGATATGGATATACTTGAGACACAATTTATGACATGCAACTAAGATTGTTTCTTCGTGTACATGCATTCACGAATGTTGACAGAAATTTAAAGGTTCTGATATCAAACACATTAAATTTGCATCCAAAACATTCGCAAAACAAAACACTTAAATCTAAGAAGGATAATATTTAACTTGCAATGACAAAAGAAGGAACACTCTGCAAATGATACTCTAAGATAACCTGTAAAGACTGTTGCACAATCTATTAAATTCTGAAAGCTGAGTTACATGAAGTCGTTTTGCTGAAGGCAAAGGCAGAAAATAAGAACTAGAGGAAAAAGATAGACTTTTTCCAATATATACAAAAAGCCTTTTCAAGGCATGAAGATGAAACTGAAAGACAATTTCAATGTGAAAATGATAACTCCAAGGAAAATCCCAAGCAAAAATAAACAACTCCAGAAGAAGAGCTCAAACTCATGCAAAAATGAGTGAACTCAGGCTCAAAGTCAAGGTCAACTCATGATTGACACATAGGTCATTCGAATTGAACTACAAATCCCTAAAAAAGTGGGCCAAAACATGCAAAAACTGCCTCATTTTTATCAACTCGCCCATGATGACTGAAACTCCATCTCTGTATCATGCATGACGATAATATCTCATGAACTAATGTAGAACTGGAGCAACGTACCAATAATCTCCATAAATTGCATGATTAAGTTCTCCAATTAGCTTTCACTTTTATTCTTGCATGGATTTGAGAAGGCCTTCATTTAATTAAATGTTAAAAATAATCATCAAATGATTATTTTAATATTTTGACAACTGACATATACATATACCCCCTTATTTCTTGTCTAAATATTAAAGTAATAATAATATTACTTTTAATATTTAATTGAACATTAAATACTTTTTAAAATCCATGCAAGGATAATATTTCAAAGTCAAAGAACACTTTGAAATCGGCCTCAAAAATCACGGGCCCCTTATTTCATTATTAGGTTGATTGGCCCTAAGAGTCAAGACCACAATGATAATTAAAATGAAATGATTATTTGGAAAAAAAAGTGTCAAAAATTAACTCATAAGTGAAAGGCTCTCAGTAAAAAGCATTGAACCCTAAAAATCATTTCATTTTTTGCATATGAGTTTGAAGAAACTTCATGAAGATTGGTTGCCGACTTGGGTAGGGTTTCTAAGAAATTGCTTAATTAGGAGCTCGAAATTCCACCATACCTTACTGTTTTTTGGATTTTCCATGAAGATTTGCAGTGGGTGAGTTGTTTTCAATCACAATTTGGAGATATTGCGTAGCATTTCTGAAACTTTAAGCTGTAGCTGGAGCATAATTTCTAACATATTTTATTCTCTTATTATTTTGTTGTCCTTCAATTGTTCTAGGCCACCATTAAAGAGTTTGAGCTTGAAATTCATAAAGCTAACGCCATTCTATGCTACGCTTGGGATGAGTTTGAAGATTTGTTGCTAGGAATAAATGGTAAAAATCATTCCCAACCTAAAACTGGCTTTTATCTCAGATTTAGAAGCATTTTCGAGCTTATAGCCGCGACTATGAGATATATTTCTGATGTATTTCCTCCTTTTGTGTATATTTATGTTGTTGTGTGAGCTCAACTTATGAATTTTGAAGCTCAAGGAGAGCTTAGTTACGGACTAGTTTGTTCTCCCTTAGGTGCATGATGGTAAGTTCTCTCTTGTTTTTGTTTTCTTCATGGCGTCTTCTGGGTTTTCTCCATTTTGAATAAAAAGAAATCCTCACTGCATAAATTCATTTTTATGAAAATTTTGCTTTTGCACCATCTCTACAGAAAAATAAGAAAACCCATCTACATTTTTGTATATAACTTACTTTCAAAAATAATAAGAAGCTTCTATCTGTACATATCTCAATATCTAATGCTAGTTTTGAGAAACACAAAGAATTTTTGCTCATATTCTTGATTGAAAGCCACGACCTCATATTTGCATTCTGGGTATTCTCTTTCAGTACATATTACATTTCCTGCAGCTGTCATTCTGAAACCCCTTTGAGAACGATGAAAAGGAGGAAATGACTTTCTCTCTTTGTTGTTTCCATAAAAAAGTGAATGCATGTAATTGTTTCTTGATGCTTTGACTGTATATACAAATTTGTAACTCGAATCTTTTCCTTTAGAAGTGTATCCTTTGAAAATTTCATGAAGAAGACTTGTCACTGTGTATATTGCATCGTCACTGTGTATATTGCATCACTGATGAATGGGCTCATTAACTGTCACCTTCTTTGTATTCATGCAATTGTCTCTGAATACTTCTTTTTTTAAAAAAAAAGTGACTTCTTCTTTACATATCATCTGGGACAATTACCAGTGATTGCATTCTGCTATGTGACATCTCAATTTCTTAACTAGATTCTCATATTCTTATTATAACATGAAGGCAATGAGAAAATTAATTGTGATCTATTGATGTATGTTTTTCTTGGGCACTTTTTAATGCATAGCAATTTCCTGTTGGCACAAAACTCTTGATAAGGCAGTGCTATTGAATCCTCATGAATGATTCCTATGAGAGTTGATATGTAAGTAAAAGACTGATGTCATCATGTGACTTATTCCTTGAAGGCTTGACTGCTCATTGTGTATGAACCACTGTGATATGAGATGATTTTACATTTTCATAACCCTGTTGCCCTGTTTACAGTCAAGGATGCTTTCCCAGTTCTTATGACTGTTGTAAACCTTAGTGATTGTCTTTTAGTTCTGAATCTCATAAAAATTAAGGCTACTCCTCCTTTTGAAATGATTTTCAATGGCTTGATTGCTCATCAAAAGTGACTCATGCTTTGTATATATGCATTTGTTCATTCACGGATGTCACCTTCTTTGTTGTTATAGATTACTCGGTTATGTCTGTCAATCATAAAATCATTCATAAGCAATATGAAGTAGCCTAATTCTTGATATTCTTATTTTTAAATATGTATAAAGCATGGTCCTTTTCAGTCCTTTTGTAGGCAATCAAAGATAATTATATCTTATAAAGTTGATATATGAATGAT
>VDFB02001913.1:0-24675 GCA_007258455.2 Sequoia sempervirens
ATAAAAACGGTTCCTAATCTCTAGGTGGTGGCACCAATGGATAGGAAACCTCTTTGCAGTGAGGGTGAGATTTTGATTTGTTCTAGGGTCAGTGAATAGAGAGCACAAATTGCCTTTAGTAATCTTTAAATCTTTAACTTGTTTATATGATAATTTATCTGCATAATATGCCCTCGATTTTTGCCTCCTATTTTGCCATCCAGATATTTGTTGGGTAATTACATCCACATTTTTTAACAAATCCTTCAATGAATCTGCTAGATGTATTCTTTCTGTGGTTGAAGAATTTTGATCACTCAACCTACTAATAAGATCCTCAACTTCTTTTTTTATTGTTTTCAATTTCACTCCTCAAATTTTCTTGAGTGCTAGGAAATTATTGAGAATAGTGGGGCGGGTTGATTTTGTTGAGGTTGATTTTGTTGAGGAGTTGATTTGGTTGAGGATTTTTCCTCCTCTTGTTGAGGATTTCCTACAAATTAAAAAAAATCATTCATTTCTAAACTAAAACAAAAAAATCAATTTAAAACAAAAAAATTCATTACAAATACCAAACAAAACTTACCTCTTGCATCTTTTCGTCGTCGGGGTGCCATATTTGTGAAGAAAATTGAACTCAAGTTGATCAAATGTGAAGTAGTCACCTCCTCAACAACGCGAGCGCGTAGTGCAGGGTTCTTGGCCGCGGGCAGAAATAGAAAACAGTAAAAACAGAAATGAAGAATGTTACTTTTTTTTTTGCTTTTAAAAAGAAAAAACGCGTTCGCGTTATAACGCGAACGCGTTTTGTCTCATTTTTCACTTTTGTGGCCACAAGTGCGACCATCTTGGTGCACTTACCCTTCCTATAGAGGCTAGTTAACCAATGGAAACAAAAATTCTATTTCTCCTTAGATTTATCTCTAGAGACAACAATAATGCAAAGTTTTTGTGTCCAAATACAATCCACCTTGAGATATGATGAATCCAAAGTGTATCAATTCCTTCAATGAATTGCACTTCTTCAAGTTCATGCACAAAAATTCACTCAATTTTTTGAATACCTATTATAAGAATGCAAGATGCTCCTCCCTTTTCTTCCAAGACACCAAAATTTCATCCAAGCATACAACCACAAATTTTCCTAGAAGGGGATTTGAAAATTCATTCATCAACCTCATGAACATGCTCAACATGTTTGTTAACTAAAATGACATTTCTAATAATCCATAAAAAGCCTTATTTTATTTTGAATAAGAAATTTCACTCATATTCTTCTTGAGATCAATCTTCAAAAAGTACGTCACACTGCTAAGACAATCTAGAATGTCATCCATGCATAGTAATGGAAACCTATACTTAATCAAGTGATCTTGATGACATAGGAGTCCATACACATTATCTATTCTTCACCCTTATTTGAGAATACTACTACAATCACTACACAATGGTTTATAATTTTTTAAACAAGACTTTATTCCAACAGTTCTTTGATTTATCTAATTAATTCTATGTTCATATCAAGGCTCACACTATGTAATGCTTTATTCACACCCCATGGTATATTGTGTAACCCATAAAATAAGGAAAATAATGTACTTAATAATTTAGTGCATTTACAATAATCCCATTAAATATTTTGGTGCAAATTTTTAGAATTTGCTATCAAGAAATAAAAAAGCAATAATAAATTACCCCTAAGCAAGTGCAAGATGGCACTTTATAATTGATTGTACTTTACAAACATGTTTATAATTACATCAGTTTTTAAAATTCCAAAATTTGGAAGAAAGCCTGAAATTATAACCCTAATATAGAAAAAATACAAAAAGAGTGTACCATTATGTAGCTTATGACTCTTAAACCTTGGGAAACTTCCTTGCTTCCGACATGGTTTTTTCCTCAACTTCCCGACCCTCGTAATGCCACACTCAAGAAAAATTAGGAAAATATAGTTTACATATTTTGTGCCATTACATGTCTACAAATTCTTAATCATTTTACCAGACCAGTCCTTGATTTCCACCTTAAAGACCTTGAGTTTTTTAAGAACCTCATCCTTCTTCTTCAAAAATTAAAACTAATTATTCATTACATTTAGTCAACAATGAAGATCGAAACACACTTCACATGACTATATGAATTTACTAGTTGTGGATGCATCAAATTATTATGTACCAACTCAAGTTTGTTTATTACTCTCATTGTGGTATTCTTATTAGTGATACTTCCCATATACACACTCTTCACAAACACTTCGATGAAATGAGATTTGTAACACCATGTGTCATGCCATACCTTTTCAAGAAAGTAATACTCTAGTAATTGAGGTAACCTAATCTCTTATGCCATAAATGACTAGAATCATTAACCAAGGAAATTAATGTCTAATTCTCTTGACCATAATTTTTTTAAATATGCACTATTTATCCTCTATAGTACCTCTTACAATAATATATAACTTTTTATTTGTATATTTGATCTTTTTATACCCTTTTCTAAGAAACTCAATATTGTATCCTTCTAAAATAAATCATATCAACAAGAGAATCTTCACCATTAGAATCGCATACAAAACATTGTCAAATAAGCCATTTTGAACTTCATTGTCCCACACCAAGCACTTATACTAAACAATCATCTATAATCGCGCAGTATTCTAAATATTACCTCATATTGTCTGGGACACAAAACTATCCTTGTCATCACTGAGGTACTTATAGAAACCTATATCCAAAATCTAATACGATAGCTTCTCAATGATAGTAACTAACGCTATCCTACCACCAACATCATTATAACTATAAATAAAGGTTTCTCTAATTTTTGTAAGAAAACTATCTATTCATTTTTCTACTTTCTATTTTATGAGCTAAATTAAACAATAATATTTCCTATGGCTTACATCCTTCTCGCAATAGAAATAAATGCCCTTATACTTGGACCCATCTTTCAAATTGACATCTTTAGAAGATTAACTATTGTCTTGATCCACTTTCTTTTGTTATTTCTCTTGTTTCTTATTCTATTGATTATTTTTATGATAATATTTCCTTTTGATGCAAACACAATAGCTTATGAGGATGACAAACCAAATGAATTCAAAAATTTCAACTTTTATTCTTTTACCAACACCTATTTCTTAAGCACCTTTCCTAATGTGTTATATAGTTTGTTGTCATCTCACATGAGTGTTGACAAGTTATTGTATGCAATTAGAATATTCTCTAAAACCAAGGCGCATATCTGCTTATCTTCCCTCCAAGAGTCTTCTTTGAGAACCACAATCTTGGACCTATAATCTTCTATAAAGTGACAATGAAAGAGAGTATAAAAATGTCAAGGGTTTGTTTCTAAGGGCTTGTTTATTGAAGTAGTAACATCCAGTGTACTTTACTAGACCATTTATTAAGAATCTAATTAATCGAAAATGGTAAAATCACCAAAGGCAACATGTACTTTAGTAGACCATTTACTAAGAATCTAATTTAACCAAAAATGACAAAATCACCAGAGGCATTCTATATATTACTAGACTATTTACTGATAATCTAATTTAACCGAAAATGACAAAATTGCCAAAGAAAAGGGAGCTCGAGGAGAGAAAACAAGAGCATATTACTACAAACACAATCTCCAACTAGAATTTGGTAAAAAAATTAATTTAAAATAAAAATTGCTAATATAGCGACAATATAATCTCTAATAATCTTACTTTGCAAACTAGTAATTACACACACAACACTACTAAATCTACTTTAGAAATGAGTTGTTACATATGTGATAATAGTGAATTTTAATGGTTGCACACATGATAATGATGATCTATTTTTATAAATTAATTGTCACTTCTAACTTTAGCAACATGCATCAATAATGATTACATAACTTTAGAAAATTTAGGGGACAAGATAATATATTGTAAGTATACAATAGTAGGTGATTCTTCATGAATGATGACAAATGTTAATTTATTTATTACATTTCTAAAGAAAATAGTACATGTACTATAAATAAATGTATGTTTTAATTATGTAACATTTAAATGTGAAGTTTATTTGAAAATTCCAATCTACAAAATTTAGTTTTTAAAATATTTTAGAATATGAATAGTAATATACTAAATCTTGATTATCGTTACTTTTAAGAAAAATAATAACCTTATTTGCAGGGTCATTCATTGAATAACATTCTAATAATTATTGAGAAAAACAATAGCTAAGGTTCCAAGACATCACAAGTTGAAGAGTTATACATCTAATATCGAAAAAAAACAACTAAACTTAATAAAATATGGTCAAATATGAAGTAATCTATCAAGTCATATGTGATGCCTCCAAAATCGTATATTCTATGTTTTCAATTACATAGTTTTAAGTCAATTTATATTGAACCATATTTTATAACTCATGCTTCATAGAAGTTTTTCTTTCACAAATATAAGCAACTTACTTAATTCTCATTATATCTAAATATATCTAACCATAAAATATTCCTAGAATCAAATTGATGATATGTGTCAAATAGTTGAAATAGAAAAACATTTATATTTAGGTCAAGTAAATAAATATTTTAGTAGCAATTTATTTTCAAGATTTATTTAGCAAGGAGATGGTTGAAAGAATACAATAGTTCATTGATCAACACTTTACAAAACAAAATTTGCAAGATTTGTTATTCCATAAACTATATTTAATCTCATGAATATTAAGAATCATCATTCTATTTATTCGATCTAAACCAATTATCATTAAATTCTCTCCCACTATTTGAATTTTATACAAATACCCCACATTGAAAAAGTGTTATGAAGGCAACCACAAATTTGAGAGGCCTCCCCAACTTTAGTGGGGCCTCCCAATTGTGATACCTTACTTTGTTGTTTTTATGCACAATTAAATAACATGAATTGATGGACCCTATTGTACCACTATTCCACCACCTTCTCTATCTTTACACCACTTATTGCAATGCCCTACTTTATCATTTTTATGTGTAATTAAATAACATGAATTGGTGGGCCCTACCACTATTCCACCACCTCCTCTACCTTTACACCCACTATGGACTCTTACATAAGTCAGACAAAATGTGATTTGTGTGCAACTTGTGCTCCTTCCCTTGCACACAACTTTGATGGTGTAGAGATATGTCGCATATAGTTAAGAATATGGTATTATGGCTTTGCACATATTTATGTACCTTTTTTTTTCTAAGAAGCTTCATGTGAAGACAATATAAGGCAATTATGCATGTGTTGTTTAGTCACATTGCACCAACATGCACATTCTTCAATCATATCATGCTAATTTTCAAAGAGTTTGACAAAAATATTTTCGTTTATGCAATATTTTAGCATTATGTACAACTTGCATACATATATGTTTCAACACCATACACTTGAGACACGTGGTAGCATACAAAACCATATCATATAGTGATTCAACTAGCACCATACATATATAATATTTGTTACCTGTTCATTCACATGTAGGCACAACACGCTCATATACTTCAACATAAAATATTAAATTTCACAACAATAATAATGGTACAAAAAATAATATATTAAACTACAAAATACTCTCACAATCAAATTGAGGATATGTGTCCTTTGCACGCTTTATTTTGGATTGTAAAGCTTACACAAACATCAAGATCAAGAAAAAAGTATTTTAGCAGCTACTTCTTTTCAAGATTTAAAGAGCACAAAGATGATTGAGAGAACGAGAGAGTTCGTTAACAAATTAAATAACAAAAAATCAACACTAGGGGAGAGGACCCAGGTAGCATGTTTCAATAGTTGTGATAGTAGTTGTTTATATTATGCCCAATATTTTTGTCAATATTGGACCAATAGTTGTAACTTTAAAGTTGTTAGTGTTGATGATGACTACCTATAATTAAACAAAATGTATTCCTTTGATCTAAAAAGCAACCAATCATGTGATTCCACATCAGTGCTCAATAAAACATTCTGTGAATGCACAAGAATTAGTCTCACTTTTTTTTTGGGCCTTTTTGGACACCTTGAAAAAAAACATGTTGATGTGGCCCTGAAACCTTAGTTATAAGCAGAGGACTTGCCAAGAAAACTGCTGTAAAAAATTGGGAGTGATTTGAAATTTCCACGTAGGATAATTAGAAGTGCAAAGTTAGGGTGCACAACTATTGAGTCCTCTCCCCTACTCAAACAAAAATATTAAAATTTGTTATCCCATAAACTATCTTTAATCTCATAAACATTAAAAATCTTCTATTTTACCTAAATCAATTATCATAAAATTCTATCCACTACTTGAATTTTATAAAAGTGGGTCTGACATGGTAAAAAAAAAAGTTATGAATGATGCCACAAACCCATTACAAACTTGAGAGGCCTCTCCAACTTTAGTGGGGCCTACAATTGTGATGCCTCCTTACTTTCTGTCTTTGTGTGGAATTAAATAACATGAGTTGGTGGGCCCTATCGCATCACTATTCCAACTCCACCTCTATTTTTGCACCCAAATTCAGCGGCTTCTTTAAACTTGTGGGAGAATGGTCTGTGTAGCTCTCAGATTCGTAGACACTACAAACTCTCTTTCTGCGTTTTATATCATTTTCCTTCATTTTAGGTACTCGTGAATACGCAATGTACAAAACTCTGACACGCGGAAACGAAGATCAAGTGAATGGTCCAGAAATGAGAATCTGATCCGATCTAATGCGCGCCTCTCATTGGGCGGCAATGGCATTGGCGTGTGATTTCTTGTGGTTGGTATTCACAACTTATACGAATTTCGTGGAGGAGAGTAGTGGAGAGGTGACCAACGGTCTCCTCTGCACATATCAATACTTTCGTTGGCGGGAGGTCGTTGTCTTCGCAATCCGTATTCAGGACAATTTTTTTTAATTTCTTTTGTCATATATGTACGGGATTATGAATGAAAGAAAGATTCTAATAATCTAAATTAGATCACTGTAGAGGTGATTATGGGTTTTTTTGTTTTTTGTTTTTTTTTTAATGTCAATAATTTTGTTGGCGGAAGGCACAGGGTTGTCATTGCAATCTGAATTTACAACATATTTTCTTTTTTATTTTTTTCTGTTATATATGTACTGATTATGAATAATCTAAATTAGATCACTCTAGAGGTGATTATGGGTTTTTTTAATGTCAATAATTTTGTTGGCGGAAGGCACAGGATTGTCATTGCAATCTGAATTTACAACATATTTTATTTTTTATTTTTTTCTGTTATATATGTACTGATTATGAATAAATGAAAGATTTTAATAATGTAGATTAGATTAGTGTAGAGGTGATTATGGATCTCCTTTTCACATATCAATAATTTTGTTTGTCAAAGGTTAGGGCATCTTATTGCAATCTGAATTTACAACAATTTTTTTTTTTCATTTTTTATGTTATTTGCACATGATTGTGAATGAATGAAATATTCTAATAATGTTGATTAATAAGCCCGTCCGGGTAGCGGAGTTTGCTAGGGCCGTGTGTTTGCTCCCCATAGGTCCCGGGTTCAACCCCCTGCTCTCGCGGTTGATCGGTGGACCTATATGCAGGCTATGGCGTCCACCTGCAGGGGGCTAGTCTCGCCCCAACTCACCCCAGGTACTAAGGTATGGACTGTTGGGTCTTTGGACTGAGTTGCGGGGACACCCCTGCCACTTAAAAAAAAAATGTTGATTAATAGACCAATAGTCTAATCTCACAAGTTAGTTGAGAAATTAGAATGATTGGAGCTCAACATTTTTTTTAACTTCTTGTTTTGATAAAGTTGGAAAATTGTATACAAATTTTTGAGACTAGTGGAAAATGACCCTTCATACATGATATGATAAAGTTTTTTTTGTTGTTGGAAGGTTTTTATATTAAATTTGCACAATCATTTAACTATTCAATACAAGAGCAAAAGCCTTAGGATTAAACCTTTTTGGCTAAGAGCACAAATTAAGGAGCATTCATTCTACCAAAGTCATGCAAAGCATGATCCCAACCTCATCCCTTTGTGTTGATGTCTTGCACTTAACAAGACTTGATCTTTGGTGAACTCATTTGGAACCATTCAACTTCAATAGCAAACCAAGGGTTCATTGACATCGAATCATAGTATTACCATTCAACTTAATTGAATTAGAAAGTTATGATAATTTTTTTATCAACTATATTTTGTAATTAATTATTAAGATAAGAAAAGTAGTATAAAATAGGTTGAATATTTAAGTCCATTAAAAAAGAAGAAGAAAGAGAGGAAACAAAAGGAAGGGTTGAAAACATTAAAAAAAGAGAGAGAAATGAGTTAATAAGATTATGACTAATAACAACACCTAAAGGTGTTAATGGATGTCTCATAGGAACATATATAAATAATCTTCTTGGTCAAACATTGTACATGTATATTTTGTTGTCGAAGTCATTTTGTATAGTGTTTGATTGATAGGAGTGTTTATAACCAAACCTATGTGCCATCCAATTGTACCTTAAGATAATGTTACTAGTTTTTAAAAATTTCATTTGTGCAATAGTCTTTGAGATTAAGATTAATATATTAAAAACAAGTGAGTTTCAATGTATCAAAATTTATCAATATGAATAATTATTTGCAAAGACACGAAAAAATGATTATAGTAAGTCTCAACCTCAAGAATTTAATTGTGTTCTCCATTTTAAGTATATCTATCTTTGATTATATACAATATCTCAGAGAGTTTCAAAAGCAACTCCCTTGTGAAAAATATATGAAGACAAGGAAACACACAACTTCTACACATGCCTACTATTGATATTATTTTATCATTTTAATGCCTAGGAGCTTAAGTTAGTCAAAAGAGGGGTAAATTTTATAGAGTTTTAGGTGACATACAATTAAGAAAATGTGAAAGTGAATCTTCAGATCATATAAGTCAAGAAAGATAGGAAGAATACTCAAAGGAAAAGACATGAGAATGATCTTTAAGTCCCTGGAGTTTGATGACAATGATAAATTGACCATTTAATTGAATATACAAAGGAGCGGACCTAAAGGAATGATGTCAATATGACATGCTTGGGTAGAAAGGTTTCAAGGTATAAGTTAGAAGCATAGAATCTCATAAATCATGTGCATACACCAAGGAGTAATATCAAGTCCTATCATAAGAGTCTTTTATGTTTGTTATCAATTATATATGTGAAAATCTTATAACGAAGCTTATGGTAGTAGATTGTCTACACTCTCTTCTTATTGTTGTCAATGTCAAAGACACATCAAAAGATTTTTTCAAAACCTTTCCTTATTGAGACCTTCATTTATTGTGAAGCTTCTCTTTGAAACTCTATCAAATATGATCAATACCCTAAAGAAAACACAAATAAATTGCATAATGACATGTTGCTCAAAAGGTAGTGATTATTTTCATGAAGTAGGAAAGAGTTTTGTGACAACCTTTAAAGGTAAAGATAGCAGAAGACCTTTGTCATAGTTTGAAGGGATAAGGCACAAAAGAACCTACCATTGAAACTTGCCCCCTTTTCAAGAATGGAAATAATTGAAATCTTCCCTAAGAATGGTGGCCAATAAAGGTCATGCATGGGAGCTTGATGTAATAAATTTTATGTGCACTTCCCTTTTGTTGTGTTCCACTGCCATTTGGTCTCACAGGGTTATGAAGAGTTATTAAGTCCAAAGACATACCTACATGACAAAAGGATAAAGAATTAGAGAGCAAGAACATATCCATGAAAGCACAATTATAGTGGACAAAGCTACAATAGGTTTTCAAGATAATATGGCAATCCATTAGTACCAAAGGAGGCTAGATATAACAATCAATAAGTAAGTCATAAAGATTAGAGGTCAAAAGAGACTATGTTGAGTCCATTACAAGATCATTTTACATGAAAATCCCCTACTAGTTCTCTTTTGCCTTATAGCATATAAATTGTCCTTTGACATGCAAATTTGCCTTACTATCAACACCAAATAAAAAAACATGACATGGTAGATTAATAAAATTGTTGTCACACTTTTCAATGAGTTCTCTGTTGATTTTAATATTGACAATGGTGATAGGATTTCCATTTCAAAGGTTTATATGTCAAAATCGTCAATATATGTCTCACTAGTGATATTGCTTGTACACACTGATATGTTGAAGTCTTGTGTCATTCTTAGAGTTTAAAATAATAAGGTTGTTTGGTGGATCAAGACTAAATCCCTTTTCAAGAAGGATCATGACATCGTGACTATAAGGAAACACCATAACCATGCCAAATGACAAAGTTAGTTTATTGATAGAGGTAGAGGACAACTTAGCATGCATGCTTTATGACAGTGGAAAGTTGGAAAGAAACAACGCACAAAGTTAAAAGGAGAGAAGTCACTCAAAATACAGATAACAAAGGCCACTAAAATGAGTAGTGGATAGACCTCCAATACATTAGATTCCATTAGTATGACAATGAACCTCACATGGCAGAAGATAGTCAAAACAATGCACGATAAATATAAGGTAATGCAAAACCATGAGGGATACTAAAAATTCCCTCCTAAACAAAAGTCTTTGTCACTAGATGGAAACATGGTGTCATGAATGGAGTTCATTGCCATAAATATTAACCTCTATGCGAACAAATTTCAGTCATTAAAAGCCTATGTAACAGTAAAAGAGAGCAGGGTAGGGTACCAAGAGGGACAGTCATTGAAAGTATGACAATTTCAAAGCAAGAAGATGAAAGTCACATAATAGACTTATAAGTGAAAATATCAAGGTATGGCAAAGGAAATATGATATGAAGTAGAGATTTTGTATGCCTCTATTATATAATGTGAAGTTTATAGACCAGTAAGCTACAATGCCTTGGATTATACTAGGAAATTAATAGTTTGTTAAGACATGATTCTTGTTAAGACACAACATAGAAACGAAGATGAGATGAGTTTTGCACAGTCCTCATCCTTCCATTTTCCATATAGTGATCAAGTTAGTAACATGACAACAAACTAGACAAAAAATGTAGGTCTAAAAGGCGTAAGTATAGACCTCTCGTGAAGTTATGGAAACTTAGTTGCAAATGAACTATGAATAAAGATAGTCCATCTAGGGCTAAAGAGAACTCAGTGAAGGAAGTATGTAGACAAAGGACAATATGAAAGTTAGAAGGCAATGTGAGGCAATGCGTGACAAGACACTCAACAAGATAATAATGATGTAAGACACACTAATAGAATGTTAGAGAAGAGCTTTTTGATAGTCATGAATAAAATAGGGCATGGATGAAAACCACGTCAAGTATGCAAAAGTTAATGAAGATAAGACCTATACCCTATGTAAGGCCCAACTAATGCTCAGTAAACTTGGTGAATTTCACAAAATTAAGAGGGGGTACCTAACTGAGCAATCCACTAAACCCTTGTAAAGACTCCATTTAATTATCAACTAGGGCTAATGTAATCTTGTGATGATGTTGGCACTATATGTGCATTCAGAGACTCTTCACTACCCATATCATCCTAGTATAGGTGCTACACATGTAAGGAAAACTTAAACTACATAACAATAAAAATGATTGAATCTGGAACTATTTCTACAGGTGCCGACAACTAAAGTATGTGACTAGTTCACTGTCAAGAAATGAATTTTGTAACTAAATAATACTGCTAACTTGACTCACTCCGGAGGACAATGCATGGAAACAAATAAAGCATGATTACAAGACAATATCTTATTCATGATTTCATTCACATTCACAACATGAAGAATTTGATTAAGACAAATACAATTATTAAAGTAACTACTGTAACAACATAAATAAATATGCAAAAAGTAAAGTGAGTAACAATTACCTTGAGTGGCCCTTGCTCAAGTGACTATCTCCACAAGATAAACTCAAATCTAGCTCCTCAAATTAATTCAATATAACAGTAACTAAAAACCTCTTCATTGCATAAATCAAGCTATCACAATCCAATAAGAATCTTCTGGGATATCTAATTCATAAGAACATGATTGGAACAAACATTGTCTGTGTAAACAAAAAACCAAGGAAACATATATATTTGCTATATTTTCTACACTTGTTCAATCAACTAACTATTCACCTCGACCATCGAACCATATATATAGGTGCAGGGGAGTCTTATTGAAACAAGGACTCAAAATGAAAATCTAAATACAAATCACCACTCCCTAAGAAATAGAGTGTGACAAAGTATGAATAACTAAAAACACAACTGAAAAGGTAGAAGAATTTGAATAGGACTACAACTCTGTTGCAACGGTAAAAATGAAATGTGGGCTATAAAAAAAGTCTCATTGGATTCCCATCATGATAGATCTGTTATCCTTTAGTAGTCTTATTAAATGACATGGTGAATCACAATCATCCTAACAAATAGACGCCTCCAATTCTACAACTATTATGCCTTGCTTATTCTAGAACTTCCCTTGCATTGTTGTCTAAAACTCCTTTAGCTGCAGGTTGTACCCCTTAGTTGTTGCAGGCTACATTCTATTTACTCCGACTCCTTGGATGCAAAGAGTTAGTTCACACAACATCTACACAATACTAATAACCATAGTTAAAACATAGATATTTATTGCATTCAATACATATTCACATATTAACCATGCAATAACTATCATACCATAATCATATTTCCATATACTTAAAACCAGGTTCAAGTTTGTATGATGATTATAAAAGATAGTAAAGTTTAGGAATATGCATGAAATGAGTATCTGGAGATGTATAAAAGCATATACTAAAAGAAAAAAAAACTAACTAATAATTGGCCTCATCATTCCCCCCAACTACACATTTGCTTGTCCTCAAGCAAAGCAATTTGAAGACTGGAGGTTATACTACAAGGTCATCTCCACAAGGTTTGTGATCACATCCACTCCTTCTGGTTACTTTAAGTAAAAACCTCCTTAGCATGAAAGTCTCACCCACCTGACATCTTCAACTTCCTCCCATTATTCATTCTTTTCCCCTGTCCAATGTGGCACTGGGTAGAGAAGCATAGGTGGAGTGAAGGTAAGAGGTACCCATACAAGTGCCTTGTCTTTTGCAATATCCATGTACCTGTGGGTCCTTTCGAGAATGGCTATGAGGTTGTATACAGAGTGGGGTTCCTTTTTCTGCAATTCAAGGGTCAAACTACCCCATCTTTCTTGTACAAAATGAAAAGAATGATGGATAAGACCTACAGTTAGTCTCTAGATCCTATCATACTCATTTAGCTTTAAATTCATAATTTTCATGCCTACACCCTTATACCTCAAAATTTCTATCCATTCTTTTGTTATCACATTGGGGTCCTTGGATTCCTTTTTGGCTTAGAGAGCAATTGATTTCTCTCTTTCAACATAATCCTACATAATTTCACCCCTCTATGTCTCATTTCTGAAGTAGGAAGCTAGTGCCTTGATTTGTAAATCACCCACAAATATCAATGGATTCCATTCTGTATAGTTTGACACAACATAATTATGTAAATAAAATTCACATAATTGGTCTTATACATTAGGTGTAGCATCAACAAAAATATGTAAAAGTCAAACTCTCTACTCATGGAAATTGGCAGGTTGCTGATCAATTGGTTGAATTAAAAACTTAAGAATTTCTCTTTAAAAATAAAGAATAAATTCTAGCAGGAGGCCCGCACTTAATGATTTGAGGAGCCTTATCTGCTATCTCCTCAATTTTAAGTGTCATTTTCTTCAGTTCAGCTTCCTTTTTTTCCAATATCCTGTTATGGTTTGAGATCATCTTTTTCTTCTCCTTCCACTCTTCTCTTTGCTAGGAGAATTCTTGAGTTGTTTTCCATAACTGATATCCTAGAGAAATTATAGTGTGATAAGTTGGAGTGCTTGTGAAAGGTGGTCTTCTATTTTCAGCTCCAATCTCTATATTTCACACCTTCACTATGACAAGTTATGCAAGTAAGTGTAGTTTAGACCCATTCCCATATGTGTGAAGCTTCTCCTCCAACTCCTTAATTTTCAAGTTTCTTTCTTTGTCTCTCTGCTCATATGTCCTTACCAATTCCTCTAACTATTTAATTCTATCCAATTCTTCCTGTAACTCTTTCTTTACATTCCTTTCTTCTATAAACAAATTCTCATCCTTCTCCAAAAATTGATCATCATCACCCACCATGTAATCACAACCCTCACTGATAGGGATTTGTGGGGTTCTCTTCCTTCTCTTATTAGCAACAAAGACATCCTCTAAATTAGATTCAGAGGTGGTTGAAATATACCATTTCCTTTTAACAGGTGTATGAACATTTTTGGAAATATTTTCTTTCAGTTCTAAATCTTCCATTGTCACAGTATTTTCCTCCTTCTACTTCTTAATACTACCCCTCATAACACCCTTCTTTTTTAGGTGTTGTGAATGCCTTAGCTAGGTGGGTTTCTTCTTCTGCACTTTCTTGGGTGTAGAGGAAGATCCACCTTTCCTCTTTTTGGTTCTTAGTGTTTTGTAAGAAGTTAGGGTTTCTTGGATATCCTCTATTGTAGGTTGCTAAGAGGCTACAGGTAGTATACTTTGCATACTTTGCTCCTCAGGTTCACCTCCGCTATAGGTAGGTGAAGCAACAGGTAAACTAGAGGGAATTTCCCTGACTAATGCAGTAGGTGATTCTAATTTTTTTGGGATAGTTGGTTCCTCAAGAATGTGACCAATATGATTACAAATTAAGAAGCTTTCCCATTAAACATGTACATGTTGAACCCTTAAACTTCTTTTTACCAATAGGGTAACTAAGCAATAATGTGATAGTTTTGTATTGTTTCTCTTTCTTTTATATTAAGAACTTATTCGTTTCAATAGGTTATACAAAAATTGGGAACATTGACCCTCCTATTATGATGAAGGTGGCTCAAAAGCTTGAAATGCACTGTGTATAAAATAGACTGCCTACCATCACATGTAAGATATTTAATAATATATGAAAAACAGAAGCCCATAGCCATGGAAATGATAACCTTTTAGTACCTTGGGATGTTGAATCGAGGTTCTCTCCATGTTCCCTGAATTCATCTCTGGAAATTATAGCATTTGCCTTGACTAGGAATTCATCTCCATCTCTTGGAAAGCCAAACATTTCTACAATTGTAGCTTTCAAAGCATCAACCTTTAACCCTCGAATAGTAGCTTCATCATTCTATAGTGTTTCTACAAATTACTATCATATCCTCGCTATATTTTGTCAACCTTAAGAAATAATGCAACCATCCTAATTGTCTGAAAATAGGAAACACCATCCTATCTTCCAATATCTGTTGATGTGCAGATGGTTCCCTACAAATTATATCTCCATCGATGATGTTAAGCTGCTTTGTTTCTGCTCAATTTTCCTTCTTACAACTTCAACCACACCAATCCTTCCTATCTATATACTTAGGTTTTTAATTCAACTGAGTCTTTCCCTCTGAGATTGAAATGACTTGAATTATGGCTTGGAAATGGGGAAAAGCAAATGACACAAATGACAAAGGGTTGCAGAAAGGTTTTTGGTGTCTTGATTATGGCTCAAGAAATTTTTGAAAACCAAGAAAATGTACTCTCCCCCCAACTTAAGGTGTTAAGTGACCTCACTTAATTGTACTTTCGGTGGTTGAGGGTATTATGATATGTAATGGAAATATGACAATGAATACGAAGCATGCAAAATTAAAATTGTAAACATGTCAAAAAATAATGAGTCTATGCTAATTATGACAAAGTAGTATGTGTACCTATCAAAGTGAAGCAAATTGAACATAGCTCGTGTGAAGTTGATTAGGAATGTCTGCAACGTGAGTATGATTTGACCATTTCTTAATTGCAATTGGTGAAATATGAAATGACAGCTTGGCACATGGTAATGGAAAGGCTGTGGAATGCATGGCTTATGGGATATGAATTGATCTCCTGAATGCATGGAAATTGAGGAATGTGACGTGGGATATGATGGGGTAAGTTGCATTTAATGAAATGATAGCTATATGTTTGTAGGTATGGAAAAATGAAGTGTATGTCAGATGACATGCAATTAAGTTGGTAGAAAATTTTGAAAGTCTCTGACAAGTAAGTGTTGTGGGTACCTTCAACAATAGGTCCCTCTGAATATTGTCAACCTTTTTATTGATGAAGCTATAGGTCCCTACTAAATCGTGGAGTGTACTTGAAAAGGATTGTTTATTGTCTCACCTGTGCAGTGTGTGCATGTAAAGGGTGATGGAAAATTATACCTGGTTGACCTCAATAGGTGAACTGTGTAGCTCATTTGCTGAGTCAAGTGAAGAACTTGTAGTATGTGTTGTTGTATCTTTTTTGTTTGTTATAATGTCTTCATCAGGATTATTGTCTGGTTCAATTTCTTTATCATGATTACTGTCTGGTTCAATGTCTTTATTAGAAGCACCGTTTGGTCCATATTTTTGCATCAATGAAAGAAGTAAGTCATCCTTTTGCATTGGATTTTAGTAAAATTTTAGTTTAGGGCCATTAACCAGTAGTGAAAATATGACTGCATCAATGGTTTGCAACTTGACTGCTCCATTTGGGAAAACTTGCTCTATTTCATATGGTCCCAACCACCTTGTTTGAAGCTTCCCTTTATAATCTTTATACCTGGAGTCATATAACAAAGCCCAATCTCCCACGTTGAAATCTTTTGTTTTGATAAACTGATCATGCCATTTAACTCTTTATTTCTAAACAATCTTAGTGTGGTGCATGGCCTCCATTCTTATCTCATCTAATCTGTTTAGATTGTGTAGTATTTCTTTTTGTGTTGCTGTCAAGTCCATATCCAATTCAACTGTTGTCCTGAGTGTCTTGTATTAAAATTCAATGGGCAGTATTACTGTTTTACCATATACCAACTCATAAGGTGTAAATATTGTTGTAGTCTTCCAAGTTGTCCTATAGGCCCATACTTCCTCAGGTAATATGACTGTCCAATCTTTTATGTGAATTTGTGCTATTTTGGTCAGGATGTTTTCAATCTCCCTATTTGTTACTTTCACTTACCCATTAGCTTGAGGGTGGTAGGGTGTTGATTTACTATGCCTTATCTCATACTCCTGGACCAATTTGGTAATCAACTCTGATGTGAATTGGGGACCTTGATCTATCACAATTTCTCTTGGCACTCCATACCTTGTAAATATGTCGTCATACAAGAATTTGGCTACATTTCCATCCCTAGCAAATTTTAATGCTTTGAGTTCAACCCAATTTATTAAATAATTTGAGGAAACTAGGATATACTCCTTATTATTGGATGTTGGTGATATTGGGCCAATGAAGTCTAACCCCCATTTATCAAATGGTGTTAGTGCCAACTGAGGTTGCAAAGGAATCTCACCTGTTCTAGTTGGCCTGCCCATTCTCTAACATCTATCAAAATTCCTTGTATATTTCACTGCATCCTTATGAAGAGTTGGCTAGTAATAGCTAGTGGTGAGAGTCTTGAGTGCAATCCTCTTTGCTGCAAAGTGTCCCCCATAGGGTTCATCATGGTGGGATTTGAGGATATCAAAGACCTCATCCTCTCTTATGTATCTCCTCATAATATTGTTTGGACATGTGTAAAATAAATAACCAGCTACCCAGGAGTAGGGGAAACTTTTGTGCACCAACTGTCTCTTTTCTCTAGGGGAGAAATGAGGTTGTATCTGTCCTACTACTAGGTAATTGGAAATATCTACAAACCAAAGTTTCTACAGTGTTATGGAAAATAGATGCTCATTTAGAAAATAATCATCATCAACACCTTTTGCTAATTGAGTTGGTAACCTGGACATAAAATTTGCCACCACATTTGCTTTTCCAGGCTTTTCCACTATGGTGGTGTCAAATTCCTATAGTAATAACAGCCATCTGACAGGTCTTCCACCAACCACAGGTTTATTCATTAAATACCTTATTGCAGTGTGATCAGTGTGGATAAAGACTAGATACCCTATGCTGTAATGCCTAAACTTGTTAATTGCATATACAACTGCTAACATCTCTTTTTTTGTGACTATGTAGTTGAGTTCTTCCCCTTGTAACTTCTTTCTAATGCAGTATATGGCATACTCATTTTTACCTTCCTTCTATCCAAGTATTGCTCCTATGGAAAAGTTAGAAGCATCTATGTGTATGTGGAAATGCAAAGTCCAATTTGGTCCTCTCAAGATAGGTGCTTTGGTCAATGCTATCTTGAGTGCTTCAAAAGAGTGTTGGCATTTTATGTTCCATTAAAATTCTATATCCTTTGTGAGTAAAACAAATAAAGGTGCTATAATTTTTCTAAATTCTTGAATAAATCTTCTATAGTAGCCACCATGTCCTAGAAAACTCCTAACATCTCTTTGTTTTTGTGGCATAGGGAGTGTGGAGAATATCTCAATCTTATTTGGATCCACTTGAATATCTTCACTTGATACAAAATGTGCTAGCACAATCCCCAGGGTCATCATCATGAAACATTTCTCATGACTTAAGGATAGATTGTGTTCTTGAAACCTCTTTAAGACCTTCTCTAGGTTATTAAGTGCTTCACCATATGTTTCTCTATAGGTTGCGAAATCATCCATGTAGATTTCCATGGAGTCATGTGCAAAATATGAGAAAATGCTTAGCACCACCCTTTAGAAAGTGGCTAGAGCATTATGTAGTTCAAAGGAAAGAATAGAATAGGCATATGTGCCCCAAGGGTAATGTAAAGTTGGTTTTATCCTAGTCCTCTAGAGCTATTCTAATCTATTTGTAACCACTGAATCCATCTAGAAAGGAGTACTTTTACTTGCTAGGGAGTTAAGCACTTGATCAATGAAAGGTAGTGGAAAGTGATCTTTTCTAGTGCTAGAGTTTAATTCTCTTTAATCTACACACACTCTCCATTTCCCTCCTTTCTTTGGGACAATAACTAGAGGTGAAACCCATTGACTGTCAAAAATAGGGTAAATGAAACCTGCATCAAGTAATTTTTGTAACTCAATTTTGACTATGTCTCTTAGTGCAGGGCTCATTCTCCTATGGGGTTGTCTAATTGGTTTGTACCAATTATTAATGTAGATCCTATGCATGCATAGTTTTGGATCAATCCCCTTCATGTCATGGTAGTCCCATGCAAAGGTTGTTGTGTGTTCCTACAACACAATGGTTAGGGAAGTTTGTTGCTCAATAATTAATGCACTGCTAGCATTTAACATTCTACCTAACATTATTTCTAAAGTCTTGGATGCTAACTGAATGGATGAAAGGTCAAGTCCAACAATATTTGGAACAAATTGTTGTGTCAATAAAGAATAAAAATATAGGATACGAATTCTGATGAATTGATAGGTATAATATTTTGTAGAGGATCCTACAGACATGACACTGTCCTGTTGTTGCGGGTTCCTATCACAAGTATTCTATATAATGTGTGCAACTAAATCATTCTCATCTTGGTTGCTCAACAAAGGGTTGTGTTCAATAGTCATAAGAGTCTGCAAGGAATAATGGTCTTCTTCATCTAGGTAGGCCAAATGGTTTGCTCTAAATTTGCATGAGGTTGGGCTGGTGCATAAAGGACCAACTTCTTGGTCATAGTTTCATATGAGATAATCATGTTTCTAGACCTATGACCTATAAATGCATCGGATGTTGCTAACCATGGCCTTCCTAAAATAAGAGGATAGCCTACAAGGTTAACCTTTGGTTACAGTACTACAAAATCTACAGGGTACTCCCATGAATCCAATGCTATGACCAAGTCCTCAATGATGCCCTCAAGTTTCATTGTTGACCTATTTTCCAACTGTAAAGAAGTGGGTGTAGGTCAAAGGTTTACTAACTACAATAGTTGCATTGATTCCTTAGTCATCACAATAATGGCTACCCCCAAGTCAATCAAGGTGTTTTTGTTGAGGGTACCATTTATCTTAACATCTATCACTAGACTTCTAAGATCTATATACTTAGGGATAGTTATGTTTCCTAACATAATGTGAACAAGATCCCCTAAGACATGTACAATCTGAGGGTCTTTTCTCTTTCTTCCTGGCCTTTTAGGATAAAGATCTCACACTATTTTTGTGTAAATAGGAATGTCCTTGATGGCTTGGATGAGGGGTATCTTTATACACACATCCTAAAGCTTCTCTAATAGGTCAATTTTAGCTTGGTTCTAATGTTTTTGAATAACTAATCACTTAGAGAATGGAGGTTGTGAGCTTGAAGTGATTTGGTTTGCCTAATTTGACTCAGGTTTCATAGGTGGATTGTCCAAGGCTTCTATTGAGGGTTCCTCATCTACTGACTCAATGATTTGAGGGGATGAAGGCCTAGCCAATGTTTTCCCTGATCTGAGGTGGACATCACTCACCTCTACCACATAAGTAGGGTATTGAATAGCCTCATTAGTGTAGGCTTTTTGAACATGCTTGTTATATGGGTTAGGTGCAGGTTGGGCTAGCAGTTGAGGTGCTCTTCGTGGCTGAGATGGTGGATTTTTTGGATTGGGCATGATGGCTTGTTGTTGTGGCTGCTGGTAATTCATACTTTGGTTATGCCATTGCTCGCCCTTTTGAAATTGAGGTTGCCATTGATTTTGTTGTGGCCATTGGGGGTTGTAGTTAGATCCTTGAAAGTTTTGTTGTGGCCACATGTTTTTTTGCTGCTAGTTCCAATTTGGTTGAGGATTTTTCCATTGGTTTTGTGTGTTTTCCCAAGGTTGAGGGTTACAACTAGAGAAATTTTGATTTCTAACTAGAAATGGTGTATTAAAATTCAAAGGATCTTGAGGCATACCTTGTCTTGGTTTCCATGGCCTCCTTTGTTCAATGTAGAACAATTATCCATCTACACCCTCCAGTGCTTGAAAGTCTAGTTTCCCTGGTCTATCTTCTTGAATACTTTCTACTCTTTTGCATTTACAATTAGTTTTTCTCTTTCTGCAGTTAAGCAGTATTCAGTAAGGATTTCCTGTACCTCCTCTTGATTTTTCTTCACATGTAGAGTTTCCAATTGGGTAGCCAAATGGCTTATGATGTCTTCTTTCATTGAATCCTCTTAAAAATACTAACTTCATAGATTCTTCTAAAATCGTGTTTAGTGGATTCTTCTTTAAGAAAAATTGGAACCTTTCTAGATAGTCCTCTAATGCTTCATCTTCTTTTTGAGATATCTTGAAAATTCCACCTTTTCTTCTATCAATTCCTATATAGTAGTCCTGGTATTTCTCCAGGAACTTTGTCTTCATGGTGTCCCAATATGGAAGATCTCTTCCCAAGCCCATAAACCATCTTAAGACAACATCCTTCAAGGTTGGTGGGAACAATTTGAGCATGTGTGCATCTATTGTGTAATCATAACTTCTACATAGGACATCAAACTCAAACAAGAAGGTATTTGGATCCTTAGTAACTAAAACATAGAAGATTGGCAAAGCTGAAGGAGGTATATTCTTCAATGTAGTTACCTTCTACTGGTTGGCAATGGGGAACTCAAAAGTTACATGTTCTAGTGGATCCTCCACCACTACATCAGCCATGGTTTGGAAGGTCTTCTCTATATTTGTAGTGGATGTTGGTGAAAGGGAAAGTTATTCTTCAAGAATACCCTTGCCCTAATCACTATGGTCACCATTATCTTCTTTAGCTTTGTGTGATGAGGGGATAAATCTTCCCAAGGCATCTTGCTACCTCTGCATATAATAGGTGTGACTTTGTGTATCAATTGCTCCTACACAATGTTAGTAAAACATTATGATATTGATGGAATAAAACCTAATTGTCCTAATGCTGGAAAAAAAATTCTTAAACTAAGAAAGCTTGAAATAACATAGAAGAATCTTTGAATGTAGCGCTATCCCCGAAAATGGTTCTAAAAATGTAAGGCCCAACTAATGCTCAGTAAACCCGACAAATTTCACACAATTTAGAGGGGGTACCTAACTGAACAGTCCACTAAACCCTTATTAAGACTATTTAATTATCAACCATGGATAATGTAAGCTTGTGATGATGTTGGCATTGTATGTGCATTCAAAGACTTTGCACTACCTATATCATCCTAGTATAGGTGTTACACATGTAAGGAAAACTTAAATTGCATAACAGTAAAAAGGATTGCCTACAACTAAAGACTGTGACTAGTTCACTGTCAAGAAATGAATTCTGCAACTAACTAATACTGATAACTTGACTAACTTGACTCACTCCAGAGGACAATGCATGGAAACAAATAAAGCATGAGTACAAGACAAGATCTTATTCACGATTTTATTCACATTCACAACATGAAGAATTTGATTAAGACAAATACAATCATGAAAGTAACTACTATAACAATATAAATAAGTGTGCAAAAAGTAAAGTGGGGAATAGTTACCTTGAGTGGCCCTTGCTCAAGTTATTGTCTCCACAAGATAAACTCAAATCTAGCTCCTCAATTAATTCGACATAATAGTAACTAAAAACCTCTTCATTACATAATTCAAGATATCACAATCTAATAAGAATATTCTGGGATATCTTATTCATAAGAACATGATTGGAACAAACATTGTATGTGTAAAACAAAAAACTAACTAAACATATTTATTTTTTATATTTTTTGCACTTGTTCAACCAACTAACTATTCACCTCGACCACCAAACTATATATAGGTGTGGGGGAGTCTTATTGAAACAAGGACTCAAAATGAAAATCTAAATGCAAATCACCACTCCTTAAGAAATAGAGTGTGACTAAGTCCGAGTAACTAAAAACACAACTGAAAAGGTAAAAGAATTTTAATAGGACTGCAACTCTGCTACAATGGTAAAACTGAAACATGGACTGTTAAAACAGTCTCGTTGGATTCCCAATTGTGGTAGATCTGTTATCCTTTAGTAGTCTTATTAAATGACGTGGTGACTCACAATCATTCTGACAAATAAACACTTCCAACTCTAAAACTGCTACACTTTGCTTATTCTAGAACTTCCCCTACATTGCTATCTGAAACTCCTTTGGCTGTGGGCTGCACCCCTTAGTTGTTGCAGGATACAGTTTGCTTACTTCAGATCCTTGGATGCAAAGAGTTAGTTCACACAACATCTACACAATACTAATAACCATAGTTAAAACATAGTTATTCATTGCATTCCATACATATTCACATATTAACGATGCAATAGCTATCATACCATAATCATATTTCTGTATACTTAAAACTAGGTTGAAGTTTGTATGATGATCGTAAAAGATAGTAAAGTTTAGGAATATGCATGAAATGAGTATCTGGAGATGTCTAATAGAATGTACTAAAACAACATAAAACTAATTAATAATTGGTCTCATCACCCTACCAAATCCTAATGTTATTAAGAGCCTATGTTAAGAATAGAGTTTAGGGAAAATATTGAAAGAAAGATAAATATATATGATAAAAATGCAAGAATAGAGAGGGTCTTGTGATGATTACATGTGTCAAATCCAACCCTTGAAGTTCTACTATGCTCTACTTTTGACTATTTAACATCTTTTCAACACATGCCCTAAAAACATGGAGATGGAGGTTGCAACAATTGGAAGAGATTTATTTGTCAAGTTATGGACAAGTTGCAAGCATATAGGGAATTTTGAGTGACTTAGACATCAATTGAGGGTATTTAGGAGGTAGTTTGAATAGGATTGGACAACTGCAAGTATCTAGAGAGTTTGAGAATAGATTCATGAGCTTTTCTAGTAGTCAAGCAAGGAAAGGACCTTTTTCCAATGCCCGAGATGAAGTCAAATAGTCAACAATAGTCATCATGAGGTCATTTAATTGTCTTTAGGTCATTTCCTATATTCTCTCCCATGTGGGGATTTAGAAAAGGTATGCCTAAGGTCAAAGAAGTGAGTTCTTGAATTTTGACTAAGTATTGTAACTTGGAAAAGGTTCTCTCTCATCATGTATTATATTATAACTAAAAAATCAATCTTGAGACTGAAATAACATTGTAATACTTCACTTTCCATACTATTTCCTATTGTAAAGACACATTTCAACAATAAAAATTTGGTAAATTTCACCTTCTCTATAGTTGTTTTACTGTGTGTAATGTATTGATTGATGAATGTTTTTGAGTTACATGTAGTTCCTTTAATATTTGTCTCATTCCAACACCTTTAGGCAGAAGAAACACATATTATTTATTGTTTGTAAATTGTTTGATTGTTTCAAACAATGATTTAAGTTGCAAAAAAAAATCTATTTTCCTTCAAAATTATTAGAAAACTTAAACCTTCTTGCAAAACACTGATGCATTGGTGTATGCAAATATTTGAGTTTTGGCATTCATATCATTGCTTCATCCAGACGTCCATCCAGGTTCTCATTTTAATATAGAATCTTATATTTAGCTTTGCACTCGCATTGTCTTTGAGTTGGTGTCTTTACAACCTACTATAACTACATTTGCATCGTTGCCATCTAGTTGCATTTTAATATATATGTATTGCTATCACAAAGTCGTCTTGACAGCTGCGTCTAACATTCTTGAATACCATCAGATTTGCTTGAATTATAATCACTATATGCGATATGGAAACAATCTGCACTTGAGAAGATATTTCAGTCCATGACGTTGCAGATCAACTGTTTGTAGAAATGTTCATTGGCTGCACTTACTCATAGTTGCATTGTCAAAAGCTTGTAATCAGCTTGGAGTCTTTTCATTTGCAATACTATTCAATAGGGAGTTCGGAGATTA
>VDFB02001914.1:0-37220 GCA_007258455.2 Sequoia sempervirens
GTCACATGTTGCCTTAGATTTGTGCTAAGCTTAACAACTTCTGTATAGGCATCGGTTAGGTTAGCTGGAGGATTGGGTCTCCACTTCAGAAAGGTTGTTGTAAGGCTGTCCAAGGCTTCATAATAGACTCCTAGAGCTATATTATTGTCTAAAACATAAGGGTCTTGAAGTCTAGTGTACGCTCGGTGAAACCTATTATTGAAACTAGATATTGGTTCATTAACCTCTCTCTTGACTCTAGTGAATTGCAGATACAATTCATTGGCACTGATGGGTATTCTGAACTTCTATAAAAAGGCAGTTTCAAGGTCATTCCAGTTAAGAATCGAACCAGAAGGGAGGTGATTGTACCAGTAAAAGGCCTCTTCTCCTAGTGAATAAGGGAACAACCTATAGGCAACATCCTCATGAACAATCCCTCTATCCTTGAGACAGGTTTGGAAGATCCTTATATGCTCTTCTGCAGTCCTGTTTGGGTCATTAACATGGAATTTTGAATAGAAGTGCTCAGGGTTTTTGGGCATAACATTGTAGGCGTTAAAAATAGGGGAGATGGATTATTCGTAAGGAAATCCATGGGAAAAAGTGGGGGTGGTGGTTGTGGTTGATTAATGATAGGCTGGGGTTGCTGAATGGGAACTACCTTAGGGATGGGTATGGCCTCAACCTCTGGAAGTGAAGATGCTGATGACATGGGTGAAGGGATGGGCGATGATGATTCTCCCCTTTCTCGAGTCCTTCTTGACCTAGTGGGGAACTGTAATTCCTGCAAATCTTCTTCTCCTGGGGTAGATCTAGTATTTCTTCTATATCTCTCAGGGGAGATGGCTTTCAAGAAATGATCTAGTGTGCTCATTTTAGGCCCCTCGCTAGCGCCCAATCTGTGGTGTTTTACGCACAACAACAACTCGAGGACATAATACATTATCACATCTCTCTTGAAAGGTAATCTTCAACAATAAATTATTAATCACCCCAAGGTCTCGGGTGTGAGGTCATGACAATGCATAAACAACTCAGATAATATGTGAAAATACTGGTAATCACAATCGGACCTTACTACAAGCAAACTGTTTCTTTCCAAATTTATCAGATCTTATAATATAATGATCTTAAATCCTGAATCTAACCAAATGATAAAGAAATAGAAAAAGATAAGGGTGTAAAGATGTAATGAGACCTAAAATATTTCTAGGATGAACAATGCAAATGACAGATATCTAGAATGGACCAATCTCAAATAACCAATCCTTGCTTAACCCACAATGCAATATCACACGAACGATGCAATCTTCTAAGGTATATAGATTTTCAGATCATAGACTTTCATCCACAATCGAACTAAGCACAAAATAGATATATGGTCTAGGTTGACTTCACCAGCCTACTACAATCAGATAGTTACTGGGAGTATAGACTAGAGATTGCTACAAACAATCCAAGTATGAAATCATGAACATTATTCACCAAACTAATATAATCCTAAATCTAACACTAAAACTTAGATCTTTAAGCAATTTCAAAGATGGAACAACAGGAACCATGCAGGATAAACCAACACAAAAGAATTCACCAGAGAAGCCACAATTCCTTCAATTGTATTAGATCACCAAGATGCAGCAACAATTCCACTGTTTTATTACAATATTTGCTTCAAGAACTATCTATTTTCTACTACAAAATGCTCTAAATCTTTTCTAATCTAGCTTGTCTCTATTATCTTTCAACTAACTCTCCTCCTTATAATGAGGCAAGAATTCCCTTTATAGAGAATCCTCAAAACATGTCGGCCCAGCCAAACATTTACAAAATAAAGAAATAGCCAAAACAAGTCAGCCTTAGGAATTTCAAAATAAGGCACACATTAGAATCAGATACTATCACAGAAAGTATTGGAAACACATTCCCCAATAATGCCAGCACAGATCAACACACATGCTACAATAGGAAGCACAAATCTCAAAATAGGCATTAACTACCTCCCTTATCCTTATTCTAAGCTGTGATCCGCAGACCTAAAAAATACTTTATCAAGCTTAGCGGCGGTGGGAAGGAAAATATTAAAGAAATTTGACATTCGGTGGAGCCAATCTCTCTTCTTTCTTTGTTTAACAATTTTACTCCAATCACCTTTATGTGCCTGGTACTTGTCCATCACAGCCAAGTAAGTTGCCGCATCATCTAGTTGGTGCCCTGTTATAACATTTTTAGAATCAGGGGCATAGACATAATGCCACCATTCCCTTAATTGTTCTAGGCTTAGATACTTAGGAGAAATCTTCCTCCTGCCAGTCACTATCTCAAAGAATGCAATACATCCATCATAGACTCTAGTCAGATCACCATCTATCTGCTTCTTTCGCTTATGGATCTTCCTAATGGATTTTTGTTGAACTTGCAAGGCCTCGAACCATTCCCAAGGCTCATTAAGTCTAGATGAAGGAAGGATTCCATCTACAACCAACAAATCCTTATCATACTCCATAATCACTTTATATTTCTACAATAGAAGGTCAATATCCTCCTTGTCTTGAGATAAAACATGTTCTAACAAGTCCTTGGCTCTTACTGCATCCTTTCCAATCGAAAGGATTTCCTTTATTGCATCATCTCCTTTCGCTTGGACATCCTTCAACCAATCCATTGCAGTCTGGGTAGAAGTCTTCATCCTTTCAATTTCAGAAATAGTTTCCTTAGGCAAGAAACCAGCAGCATCAGAAGAAGATGGGTGAAGAGATTGCAAAGGCTTCATTAAGTCCTCTAGACACTTCTTAAGCCTCTCATTCTCCCTTTTAAGCTCATGTTTGGACTGTGTTTCTTTCCCTAATCTTCCAATTATTACTACACTGGACCCTTCATACTCTTCAATATCTTGCTCCATAGAAGCTGGTCCAAGATTAATAGTTTGCACATTGTAATCTTTTCTAGTGACCTCATCTTTACTTTTATCCGCAGCAGGGGTGGCAATGTGAATAACCCTGTTACTTGCTTCATCTCTTTCTATCCTCGAAACTACCTTGGCCATCTTCTTCTTCTTACCTTTTCCAATCTTATCCAACATCTCATCCCAATCGAGGGGGGTGTCCTCAACAATAACCTGTTTCTTTCTTGTAATCTCCTTTTCCAACCAATCTGGGACAACAGGATCCACCCAGATTTCATCTGTCTTTACCTCTTCATGTTGTTCTGCTGTTTCATCTTTTCCTTTCTCAGGGGACTGATCACCTTGGTTACCCAATTTAGGCTCTTCTTCTTGCAAAGGTGATGGGGTCTTAATAGGTGCATCCTTCTTCTTAGGAGATTTTTTTCCTTTGCTACTCATAGGAGAATCTTGATACTGTACTAGTGGAGAAGGGTGCATTTCCACACCTTCCACCTCAAGCTCAGCTGCTGCACCAAAGAGTTCTCCTTCCTTGAACGGTTCTGCCTCCCCACTAGTCTCATGCTCTTCAGGAGTCACCTGCTCAGGTACACTTGGTGAAGGGGAAGTAGCCTTTTGTTGCTCTACAGTGGACACCGTTGGAAGAGGATCTGCCTTTTGTAGGGTCTCCTTAGGAGATGGAGTCCTTGATTTCCTTGAGTAAACTCTGGTTTTCTCTCTCGAGCTTTCCACTTCAACCACTTGAGGATTTTCCTTATCCTTGGAGGTTTCTTGATCTTTCTTCTTTGAGCCCCTAGTTGTCTTTGTCCTTTTTAGCTCTGGAGGGATATCTTCTTTCTCTGCTTGCTCAAGTTCCTCCTCCTCTACAGACTTACCTATTCTCAAGGTTCGGCTTCTCTTCTTTCCCTTTGGTTTCCTTTTCTATTCTAGATCACTTTCCTTTGGGCCTCTGATTTTAATTTTGAAGGGCGAACTCACTTTAGTTTTCCTTTTGGGATCTTCTTCCCCGGATTCCTCTGAGGTAGAAAGAGGATTTAGGTTTCCCATTAAATTGAAGGTACAAGGTACCTTCTGACTTTCTAGCTCCCAAACTTTGTGTTTCAACCATGACTTGGTAAACTTCATGATAGGGGCCATCAGGTCTTCCAACTCAGTTACCTCGTTTTCAGCCCAATTTATCTCTCCAATCAATCTATCCTTGACTGACTCATATGCATGATCTTGCACTAGATTCCTATCATCCTCCAACTGGTCAGGGATCAACTTAACATTGTATAGTCTGATCACATCAACCAGAAGCCTAGAGTATCTTTTCTTCCTCGCCTAAAAGTCATCTTTAATGTTTGCCTAGTAATCTTCTAGGTCATCCTTGTGATGGTATTCTTTGGTGACCTTCTTCTGCGCTTCTCCAGTGATATCAAAGTTGTGTTTAGAGTGGAAGAGAAACCATAGCGGACAATTCATCCACGATGCATGAGCTGATTGAATTGAAGGACAAACTTCACTTATGCCAATTCTTAGAGGGAAATCTCCACCAAACCCTGTCTTATGCTTTGCCTTTTTAACAACAGTATCAAACTCACATATCTGTCTTACAACCTCCAACAACACAATGTGGTCAGTAGGATACCTAGGTAACTTTGTACCGACGGTTGACATTTATCATTTGATGTAGGAGAGAGTGGGAAATTATACGAACCAAGCTCCATATTTCTTTATTAGCTCCTTTGCTCCATCGGACAATCTCACATGTTCTGCATTTTGGAGCAACCTAGTAATATGCATTGTGAATGCATCATTTGCCCTTCTAAAATCCTGGTGTCCTAGGTGCAATTCCGGGTATATGTCATAGACTATATCTTGTCCAAATGTCCCCTTTGGATTCAAACCCCTGTATGGGTAGAATCTAGCCAACATGTATATCACATAGGAGGACATAATAAACCTTTTTGTTTCTAGCACATCTCTCATCTGTCTATCAATCATTGCACTGATGAGTCCTTGCCAATGGTAATTAATACCTTGTTCAATTTTGTTGATCACATGGACCATCCAATTTTCCAACACTCCAACACTCCTCAAACCGGCCGCTCTACTCAATAATGTGATTGCATCATATATGTCCGATCTGAATTTGATCCTGTGTAATAGCTTGGGCAGTTTGGAAAAGTGAGACTTTGGTTTCTCCAACCAGGAATTAATCATCTGCTAGGCTTTGGTGGGCTCATCCTCATAGTAAGTTCTGGCCAAGTCCATATCCAGGGCACATACACATTGCAAATCGGGCATATCGAATGCTTGGGCGATAGAAACTAGATTGAAGTTTTCCAAGACTCTCCCTTTGGTGCTAATGACCCTTTGTGTGTCAAAGTTATATTTCCGTGCACATTCTAGTATCAACTCATAGCACTGGATTGCAGGAGGGAATCCTGCCACATGGACCAATCCGGACCTCATCATTCCCTTAGTCAGGGCCGATACATCCTTCTGAGCTATTCTCGCCTTGAATTTCTCATATCTCCATGCCCCTACATTGGTGTTAGAGACCTCAGACCACACATAAGCTATTTTTCTATTAGGCACCTGGCTCTTTGTATCCAATCTCAATCTCTTTGCCTTTGTAATTGAGGACCCCTCAGTATCACCCTTGGACTTTCCTGCAGCAGCCTTGCTTGATTCATCTTGCATTCACAAAAGAGCCTCATGAATATTCAACTATCATCCATATTTTAATCAAAGGTAAGCATGAAACCACATAAAACAATTAATATCCATCACAAATCGTCAATCCTGAAAATACGAAAAAATGAAGCAATCCGGGAAAATGAGGTAAACCAGGAAAATCCAGTCGGGGCGGAATTCAGAGAAATCTGACCCAGACGGACTCCTAAGGCTAAGGTATCATTCATCAAATGAATCGTTAATATGAAAAAAAGAGCTGTGTGATTATCATAAAATTCATTTATTAGCAACAAGAAATCACCATTTAGCATTTACTTCATTACCCCTAACATTGAAAATCGAAAGGAAATGGAACTAGGCAGGAAACCGGAAAAATCCGGACAGGTCGGATTTCCGTGGACCGCTCGAAATTCTGGGATTTATCATACTCCGCGGATTTGGCAGAAACCGGGAAAATCTGGGTGTGCAGAAATTCCGTGGACACCTCGGAAACCCGACGATCATCAACGCGCGAACCATTAATCGGATGATCATTCAAACTTCCCTATTTGGATTCCAATTGTCTCAAAATCCATCCCAATAAGCAAAACTTTGAATGCACATGAATTTGGATCCCCAAAACCCACAAATGACTGATCCTCATGGCGAAACAATGATGTCCTAAATTTAATGACTAGACCTCTGCCATGAAATGATCAATCTAAAGAGCACCGGGATTTCTCAAGGTATGAGCAGGTTTAAGCTAGGCACAAGATATGCAAATCATGGTAAATCCATCGAACCTAGCAAATTTGGGCAAATGCACCGAAACCCTAACCTCCACAAAATACAGTAGATCACGCGTCTATAAGGAAAAATCCTACCCAGAACACCCAATCACACCGATACACCCAACATTCAATTGGTAAACAAAAGCATGCATAGTGCGGATGACAAAATCTTGTGAAGAGGTAGGTCAAACCCTAGTTCGATAAATACAAAATCATAAAACGAGCAAAGGCTGACCCAAAATGACTACCAACCAACTCGAAAGAATCAATCTAAGTGCAAACAAGAGGAGGGGCTAGCAACGACTTACCATGGACCGGTCTGGATTAAGCTCGAACTCGAAGTGTTTGCAAAATGGTATTGCTAACAATGGCTTAACGGTGCTCAAGCAGCAGCCCACACTAAGCGGCTCAAATTCAACAATCAAGCTTTAAATGAAGATCTCAAACTCGGAGAAAATAGCAGTGATAAATCAAAATGATGCCCAAAGGCCTTGATAAATAAGACTGTGCGGAGAAGACGTGCATGAACATTAATGAGTAAAGACATATCAAAACCCGGAAACCAGGCCCGAAATGAAATTTTAGAAAAAACCAAAGCCACAGAAGAAATCGATTGAAACACAGATTACTGTGGATATACTTAGAAACAGGTTAAAGTTAAGGACTTTAATAACAAAGTTTGAGAAAAGTCGCTGAGAGCTGGAAAATCACAGGTTTAAGCGAGAAGCAAACTAAATTTCACTCATAACCAGACAGAGGACTAGGACTCGGGGAAATCCGACTGAACCGGAAAATCCCAGACCCAGGTCAAAACCTAGATTTTCATTAAAACCCAAATTTAACTAATTCAAGCCTCAAGGCAAGACCAAAGTCAGCAAGAGCAACATCTCAAGACCTCGAAGACAAATCCAATCAAACCAAAGGTCAAAGATATATTTGAAGATTCCCTACTAAGTGGGCGTGTAAAAGCGCAATGATACACTTCCTTATATCTAAGGATGACATGCAAAGAACACACCATGTTTGAACATGATCTAGAAAATTCCACAAACACTCTAAAATTCAACAAACTCCTTCACAACAAATTCCACCTAAAGAATATACACACCTAGTACACTTAGATAACTCTGCCATACTTTGTTAATTAAGAAATTGAATTTCAAAGCACCAAACCTAAAACCACCTTGATTGAACAAAGATACCAACACAATTAATATTCTTTCAGATCCAAAAGACCTGAAACATAATTGTGGAGAAACATGAAGCAGCGACACTTCTCCCAGAAACCTTTGCAATACATAGTTCACACACTGATGAAAACAAATTCTTTTGTACAATGATCTAGCACACCAAATCCTAGATGTAACACCTCTAAAAATATCTCACCAACATATCCAAAATGCATAGACAAATCTTCAAGATAGAAGAAATGCAGAGAAAAAATAGAACATATCCCTGCAACATAGAACACCACTACAACACACTGTTTCCTCTTTTTATCAATTTTTCTCAAAAGCACTTGGAAACCAAACACTAGAGACACATCCTCATCATATTCAACACTTCCACAACACAACTAAGCTAACTGCAACATAGTAACTCAACCACATATCCATAGACATAGGCTTATCAAAGAAACACTAGAGGTTGACACTAGTAGATTTACTAATGACAACATAATGCAACTAATGAAAGCATGGATAACATCAAATGCTCACACTCTTGCTATAATCTCACCCAAAAATATACATCAATGAAAACACTAACTTCTCATACTTGCAACAATCTCCCCCTTTGCCATTGATAGCAACACATGATATGAAATATCATCAAGGACACAACAACTCTGAATATCATCATACTACAACTCTTCACATTACTTCCCCCCCCTTACTTAACTAGCTTATTACTCTCTCTCCCTTTGTACCTTGTCTTTTCACATGAATTTTTCTCCCCCTTAACTTTCTTCTTTTTTACATGACTCTCTTCCCCTTTGACATCAATGGAAAATGACCTAAATATTTGCATTGTTTATTCTCTCCCTTTCACATCAATCAACCTTCTTACTACTGCTTCTACATCTTATTTTCTTTACTCTATATACTCCCCCTTAGGAGCACACACCAAACTATACCAAATCAATAACCACTACACAATAACAACACACTCTTTTGACTACAACAATGGATATTGCTACTACCTAAGTTCCCCCTGAGAGGTAGACATCAACATTAGTCCATAATAAAGTGAATCTTGAGATCCACTAGATTGATGCATCTCCTTATGCATCTAGTTCAAGGAAGGAGGGAAAATGAACCCCAAATTCTCCCGGAGATACTCAAAAGTATCCTTAGGAAGAGCCTTAGTAAATATATCAACAATCTTATCCTTTGTAGGCACATATTCAAGCTTCAATTCATTCTCCACAACCTTCTCTATTAGAAAGTGATATCTGATTGAAATATGTTTTATACTTGAATTCATTACTAGGTTCTTTGAAATAAGTTGATTGCATTTGTATTATCACAAAAGATATAAATTGGTTCATCATACACTACTTTAATATCGTTCAGTGTTTTCCTCATCCATAACACCTATGTGCAGTAAGATGCTATTGTAACGTACTCTACCTCTACAATAGATAAATATATTGAATCTTGCTTCTTTCTTAGCCATGATACCAATCTACATCTAAGAAAGAATGTACCACCACTTGTACTTTTCTTGTCATCTACACAACCAACCCAATATGCATTTGTGTAAGCTCACTCAAAGTGAAATTAGTATCCTTTGGATACCATAAGCCATGATCCAGAGTGCCATTCAAGTATCTAAATATCCTCTTCATTGTTGCAACATATGATTCTCTAGGATCTTCTTGAAATCTAGCCACAAGAAAAATTGCATGCATGATATCCAATCTAGTAGCAGTTAGATATAATAGTCTACCAATCATTGATTTGTACTAGCTCTGATCAGCCTTAGGAGATTCATCATTCCTACTCAGTTTGCAACTAGTAACCATAGGAGTACATATTATTTTAGAGTCTTCCATTCTAAACTTCAACATTTCTTTGACATACTTTGATTTTGAAATGAATATACTTTTTTCTATTTTATTTATTTATAGCCCAAGGAAGAAATTCATCTCCCCAAACATAGACATTTCAAACTCTTTTTGCATCTCTTCTGCAAAATTCTTATACATCTCTTCATTACCTCCAAAAAATATGTCATCAACATACACAACCACAATCAATATTTGATCTTTTTCAACTTTAAAGTAAATATTACTAGTTGCGATACCTTTATTGAATCCTTGTTGTATCAAATACTTATCCAACCTTGCATACCGAGCTCTAGGAGCTTTCTTCAATCCATATAATACCTTCTTCAATCTATAGACCATATTTTGTTTATCTAATAACTGAAATCCTTCTAGTTGTTCCATGTATACTTCTTCTTCCAATTCTTCATTCAAGAACAAAGACTTCTTCCATTTGATAAACTTTAAAGTCCTTATGTGCTACAAAAGCTAAATACCATCCTGATAGCTTCAATTCTTGCCATTGGAGAAAATGTCTCCTAAAAATCTATTCCTTCAACTTGTGAGTAGCCCTTACACATAATCCTTTCCTTGTTTCTTACCACTTCTCCATTCTCATTTAGTTTGTTTTTGAATTTCCACTTAGTTCCAATTATGTTTTTGTTTACAGGTCTTGGGAAAATTTCACAAGTGTGATTCTTTTCAATTTGTAGTAGTTCTTCTTCCATAGCCTTTATCTAATGTTCATCTTTGCATGTCTCAATCACTATTTTAGGTTCAACTTTAGAAATTAAACATAAATTTACCTCTTTTTCAACAAATTTCCTTCTTGTTAATACACCTTTTCTTTTGTCTCTAATGATCTAATCTTCAAAATAATTCCTTTGCACATACTTAGGGGTTCTAGGGGCCTTTTCCAGAGCTTCTTCCTTTTCAATCTACACTTTCTTTTCCTTAGCATTTTCTTTTTCTCTACAAATAGGCTCATCTGATTCATATCCATCTATCACCACTGAATTCTGAAAATCTTCATCAACCTTGACACTTGCACATCCAATAACCTTTCTTAGTCTTTTATTATAGCATCAATAGGCTTTTCTTTTAGTAGAATATCCAAGGAAGATTCCTTCATTAGACCTTGCATTAAATTTTTCCAAGTTTTCTTCATCTCTTATGATATAACATTTTCTCCCAAAAACTTTGAAGTACTTGACAATAGGGATCCTTCTATACCGCAACTCATAGGTGTTGAAGTTGAGAAATATAATCTCATAGAACCCAGTGAACACCTGCAAGAAAATAACCTATCACATAGAATAGATAATGAAACACAACAATGGTGCTCTACTTGCCATGACACAAAAATGCATAAAACAAGAATTGAATAATTACAAACAGATCAATCCTTATGAAAGGAGATCAAAACCCTAAAGGTGAGCAATTAATAATTAATAATTAATCAATTATTAATGGGCCTAAGTTTAGCTTAAGTGAAAATAAAGTAAAAGTGACTTAATTGATTAATCAATATGATTAAATTAATTAAGTAATTAACCTATTACTCTAATAATAGGGAGTCTTTATGTTGTTTCCTTTTGCTTGAACTTTGTGAAGATATAAACAATAGTATGAATTGATTCTCTCCAGTAGAATTTTGGTAGGTTAGCTTCTTTCATCATAGTCCTGTTTTTCATTTCAACCATTCCATTTTGCTAAGGAGTTCTAAGGGTAGAAAGTGCCTCTTTATGACATGATTCTCACAAAAAATGTTAAATTAATTGGAGGTGAACTCTCCACCTCTATCAGACCTCAAGCACTTGATTTTTATGTCTATTTCATTCTCAACCATAACTTTAAATTCTTTGAACCTATCTAGGGCTTCAAATTTTTCTTTAAGAAAAGTAACCTATGTCGTTCTAGAATAATCATCAATGAAAATCATGAATACATATCACCTTGAAGACTTCTTGCTCTTGTAGGAACACAAATATCTATATGTACCATCTCCAACAATCTGGTATTAGATTGTTCTTTTCTTTTGAAACTTCTTGTTTGCTTTCCAATCTGACAATCCTTGCAAACAACATTGATAGGATTTGCAATCTTTGGTAGATCTCTCACTACTTCAACTGAATTGATTCTTACTAGATTATCAAAATTAATGTGACACATCCTCTCATGTCATAGCCAACTTTCAGTAATCTGAGTCTTGAAGCAATGACCATCAACACCCTTGAGCAGATAAAAAATTTCCATCTATCCTTCTTCCAACAACAATCATAGTTTCAAACCCTTTTTTGATCTCACATTCATCATACTAAAACATAAGATTGTATCCTTTGTTACACATTTTTCCAACACTCAATAGGTTATACTTTAAACCCTTAACATAGTAAACATCATCAATATTATGCTTTCCATCAAAACTAATTGAACCTATTCCACATATCTTAGCACCTAAATCATCACCAAATATAAAAAGTCCTACATCATACTTTTCAAGTTTAACAAACTTACTCATGTCTCCGATCATATGGTTAGAGCATCCATTGTCAATGATTCGATAGTTCTTATCTTGTCTAGCACGAAAGGTAGATACCAACATACCTTTAGTCTTAGCCTTTGTCTCTGGAGAGTTTTCCTTCACACATCTTTCAGAGTTAGAAGAAATAGATTCATCTTTTAAAGCCATGAATAAGAATTCATTATCATCATCTCCATAATCATATTCATCATCAGAATACTTGCATCTTCTCTAAAATAATAGCCTTTCTTAATCATCTTACCTCTATCTCCTTGTTTTTATCATTCACAACTTTGTTTAGACATCCTAAAGCATAGCGACCTATCTTGAACCACAATTGAAACATTTGAAAAAACTTACCTTTGTAATTACCAATAACCTTTTTCATCCTTCTCACAAAGTTAGCTTCCACACCATCAAGATCCTCTTGATCTGATTCTTCAATCTTCTTTGATTTTCTAGCCTTAAAAGTAGTCTCAACTTTTTCGCCATTATTTGTACCAAATTATCTTATATCAAATACAGTTAGAGAACCATACAATTGATCTCTAGAATACTAATCTACGCTTGTGAATTCCTCAATAGTAGAAAATTTATGACTGCAAGCTTTAGGTACTATTGAGAAATTTCTTTACCACTTTTGATTCTTTGACTTTTCCACCAAGACCTCTGATGGAGCTGACCACTTCATCTACCCTCTACATGTAGCTTGTAATGTTTTCATCTTTAGACATTCACAAGTTTTCAAATGTGATCTTCAGATTTTGCATCTTGGCTTGTTTAACCTTATCATCTCCTTCATAAATGATTTCCAACTTTTTCTAAATTTCTTTAGTAGTTTTCAAATTCATAACTTTCACTAATTCAAAATTTGTAAGACTACTTTAGAGAGCATACCTTACTTTACTATTGCTTTCATAGGCCTTGATTTCAGCATCAATTTTTGGACCATTTGTAGGCATAGTATATCCATTCTGAACCGATTTCCAGACATCATATCCTAGATAAAATAAAAATCCTTTCATCCTTATTTTCTAGAATATATAGTCTATTCCATCAAACATAGGATCTCCTTCTTGTATGCCATCCCATATCTACATTAATCGATTAATATTTTCTCCAAGGAACCTTTCTCTAATACTAATTGTTGAATGTGCAAGATAACTAAGAGGGGGGTGAATCAGTTGTACCTTAAAAATTCAAAACCATTATTAACATTTAGATCCATATTCATTCATTAAACCCTTAAATCTATTATGATGATTTATCATGAAAAGAAAATAACTAAATCTAAAACACAACAACACCATACATAAGATAACACCAAATTTATGCAGAAAACCAAAGAAGGGAAAAACCATAGTGAGGATTTCTCATTATATAAGTAAATATAAAAACAATAAATACAATAGGGCTCAATGCTAGAGGGATCACTGCCAAAGGCTCACTGCCATAATATAAAAGAATATAGAGAAGACATTTTACATAGAGAAAAGAATCTCAATGCAATAGAGAATCCACCATAATGTCATCAACACCTTCGTAGCTTGATTGAAGAATTGTAGACACCTTTTGAGCTAACTACATCGAGTAATCTAACACATGAAATGTCACACTACACTTCTCAATTTCACACTCTATAACTCTGCACTTCACATCATTTGCATCTCTCTTGTCTATCTTCATCCCTCAACAATTATTTATACCATCCTCAACCTTGAAACCTTTTTGCAAGGTTCACTATGCACATCAACCATGCAAATTCAAATTAGGTCAGTACCAAAACACTTCTGTGGTAGATAGAAGTGAAAAAAACCACAAAACACCTTATTTGGGACCCAAATATAAAACACCACTCAACCACATACTTCTATAAAAAATAATTATCCACCGTAATTAGTGTAAACACCATTAAAATTTTAATTACACACTTCCTTAAATCCAAGGAGGACATGTGAACCACACACCACACTTGAACATGATCTATAACATTCCAAAAACACTCTAAAGTTTAGAAAAATCCTTCACAACAACTTCCACCTAAATAATATACACTCCTAGTACACTCAGACAACTCTGCCATACCTTGTTATGTAAGAAATTAAATTTCAAAGCACCAAACCTCGAACCACCTTGACTAAACAAAGATACAAATGAAATTAATATTCCTTTAGATCCATAAGACATGAAACATAATTTTGGAGAAACATGGAGCAAAGACATTTCTCCAAGACACCTCTACAATACATAGTTCACACACTAGTGAACACAACTTCTTTTGTATAGTGATCCAACACACCAAATCTTGGATATAAAACCTCTAAACATCTCTCACCAACATATCTGAAATGTATAGGAAAATATTCAACCTAGAAGGAATGTGGAGAAAAACTAGAACATATTTCTATAACATAAAACACCATTGCAACACACTGTTTCCTCTTTTTATCAAATTTTCTCAAAATAACTTGGAAACCAAAAACTAGAGACACATCCTCATCATCTTCAACACTTCTCAACACAACTAAGTCAACTGCAAAATAGTAACTCAACCACATATCCATAGACAAAATCTTATCGAAGCAACACTAGAGGTTGACACCAGTAGTTTTATTAATGATGACATAATGCAACTAATCACAACATGGAAAAAATAAACTGCTCACACTCTTGCAACAATCTCACCCAACAATAGAAGTCAATGACAACATAGGTTCATTGACATCAATGAAAACACTAACTGCTCATACTTGCAACACATTCTGCCATCTAAGGAAAGTGCAAAGGTGTAGATGAGATAATTTTGTCTTTTTATAGTTTTGTGGTGGATTGTAGTATATTTTTGGGTTTTTATTTTTGCATAGCATCTATTTTAGGCATATCCATATTAGGGGTTGTATTGTTTGTAGAAATCATATAGTAAGGGGGAGTTTATATTATGCCCTTTTTCCTTGATGCCAAAGGGGGAGAGAAGAATTGTAGACAAATGGGTGTTGCCATCAATGACAAATGGGGAGATTGTTGGTAATATGTGTTGTCATTGATTTCAACTCAATATATGTTGTCATTGATGCCAAAAATGTATGTTGAAGGATGTACATACTTTGAAGATTGTTGGTATGCATATTATATGCCAACAATGTTGTATAAGGTTGAAATGGTATTCAACCAACTGTCTAAATAGAAGTATGTTGCAGAGGTAGGTACACAAGTTCTTATATTCTTACAATATCTCAAATTTGATATTGTCCTTGTTTGGTGAACCACACATAGAGATATGCTGTAGAAGTTTTATCAAGGCAATCACAGTCCCTACTATAATGCCGAGTCATGGTATTTTGGTTTGCATCCCTCTGTAGAGAAAGATTCTATCTTGCGGTTCAAAATTTAATATGGAAAAGATGTTAAGGTGTTATATCTAAGAGTTTGCGTTATCCAACCTTCTATAGTGAAAGTTATAAATAACAGTGCTTCGGTCTATGCTCTGGTAGTATACGTGTTGATAAGGGACTATTGGAATGCTTCGCATGTTCCTCTGGTGAGACAAATATGATTGTGAAAAATTGGGGATATGTTCATAGAGTTATATGGATTCTTCCTTATAATTCTCAGATGTTTTGGTGGTTTGCAAGATCAATTTTTCATATGACAGAGTTCTACAGTTGGTTTAGGGATGCTCTATTCATCAGTTTGATATATTTATCCTCATCCACTAGCATATGATGACCAATTTATTTAGGAGTAGGTTGAGGAGATATTGTGCATGGAATACATTTCTCACATCTTTATTTGTGTGATGTTTTTGGTCTCTCCCCAATGGTGTCAAGATGAATAGTTGGTAGTTTTGGTTGTGTTGATGTTGTTTGTACTGATAGGCTTGTTTCCTTCATTTTCCATTGATCTTGATTAATTAATTTTACCTTGAAGGATGTGTTGAGATGGTTTTTGGTTCTGATATGTCATGTGTTGATCCACAACTCTTGTTCTTTTCATATTGTATATGTTTGGAGTCGACCTAATATCATATGTTTCATCTAAAATGTCATCTTGGAGCCGACCTAATTAAAGGTTTTTGTCATTGTAAAGGGTATTTATAGAATAAAAAATTCATTTGTGAAGGTAGCTATGTAAGGAAAATTGAGATTAGTAGTATGCTAAAGATGAAGTGTGTGAAGTCAATGTGAAGGATTAATTATGCAAAAAAGGGACTGCAACATCAACATATGTTGGATGCTTCTTTACAACAGTTCATATTCATATTTCTCATCACATTTTTCATGTACCTTGCTCTAAGATGGTGTGTCTTATTAGGTCATTTGTATATTTTCGTAAGGTTGTACACCTTAGTTTGTAAGTCGATAGGCAATGAGCCTTAAACAACATTGTAATCTTCATAAGAAGTAAGCTTCATTTATTGTGAGTTAACTCTCACTATGGTTTTTCCCTCATTGAGTTTTCCATGTAAAAATATTTGTGTTGTTGTGTGATGCTTCAATATATAATGATTCACCCCCTTCTGAACACTACTTTTTGTTCAACATAGAATATCATTTTCATTGCTATAGAATTGTAAAGCTTATAACCCTTAATGTTCTCTCCATAACCCACAAAAAACATTTGTTATCTCTAAAATCAAGCTTAGAACATTTTTCTTTAGGAAAATGAACATATGCTTCACTGCCAAAACTTGAAAATGAGAAACTGATGGTCGTTTTCCTATCCATACCTCATAGGGAGTTTTATCAAAAAGAGCAAAAGTAGGTGACCTATTAACTAGATAACAAGTAATGTAAACTACTTTAGCCCAAAAGCATTGTTTAATCTTTAAACTGCTCAACATGCTTCTAGCTCTATCCATTAAAGTCCTATTCATCCTCTTTGCCACTCTATTTTATTGTGGGGTATATGGAATTGTTTTCTACCTAATAATTCCTTCATGCTTACAATAATAATAAAAAACCCTAGAGAAAAAATCACCACCATTACTCGTTCTTAAAACCTTTAATTTTCTATCTGTTTGTTTCTCAACAATGGTTTTAAATTACTTAAATATAGGAAAACAACAAATTTCTCCTTTAAAAATTAAATCCATGAAGATCTATAATAATCATCAATAAAGGAAACATAGTAGTGAGACTTTCCAATATATGGTACATCCACAAGACCAAAGACATCACTATGAGCTACCTCCAAAACTTATTTAGCCCTAATACTTCTAGATTTAAATGAAACTCTATGTTGCTTTCCATACACAATGTTCACAAAATCAAAATTAGTAGAGTAACTTGACAAAACATCAACTGTCTTTTTTTATTTATGAGGGTTTTGAGACCCTTTTCACCAATATGACCTATTTTATGGTGCCACAACTTATATGATACATAGTTATCAATTACATTAATAGAGTTATAAAAATTAGAAGCATCAAGTCTAAATAGGGTGCCACACCAACTACCCTTAGCTAAAACCAAATCCCCACTGCTTAACCTACAACCACTCTTTTCAAAAGTAACATGCACCCTTGAATTATTCATTTTAGATACATAAATTAATTTCTAGCTAAACCAAGGATGTACAATACATATTTAAAGGTTTTAACCCTTCCATCAATGAAGATCAATTTTACCTCCCCTTGATCTAGAATTTTTCATGTGCTATTATCCCCAAGGAAAGATTTCTCACCATCATAAGCTGAATATGTTGAAAACCATTCCTTATGAGGAGTCATGTGGTAGGATGCACTTGAACCTATTAACCAAGAGTCATCACAAGTCATATTAGCAAAAATAATAAAATCATCAATAACTTCATCATAAGAGGATTTATCTGTAGAGGAACCATCATTATTTTTCTTTTTATTCTTACATTATTTTTTGAGATGTGCACCTATTTACCACAATTCCAACACCTCAATCTACTCTTACCAAGTGTTTTTGACCTTCCCTTAGAACTATCCTTAGACTTGTCATTTTCACCTTTCTTTGTGTCCTTACCTTTCTGCTTAGATCTACCTCATACATGCAATACATATTTAGACCCCTCTAAAGTCCTCCTCATTTCCTTTGAATGTAGAGTAGCAATGAGGGAATCCAAATTCAGATCATTTGAAAGAGAACTATTGATTGCAAGAATAAGATTATCCCAAGATTGAGGTAGTTTCAAACATAATAACAAAATAAATTTATTCTCATCATCTCTCTTTACATTAATTGATAATGTATCCAAATTAGGATTAGATTAAAGGAATTTGAAAGTGTTCTATAATCAACTCTCCATTATTCATTTTAAGAGAATATAACTTTCTTTTCAGAAATAACTTGTTAATGAGAATATTAGTTTGGTATATCTCTCTTATTCTATTCCATAATTTATATGTAGTAGTCTCATTAGACACATTTAATATAATAAAATTAGTTAAACACAAATGAATAGTGTCATGAGCCTTTTTATCTAATTTAGTGGACAACCTTCATCTGGCATACTATCTAGTTTCTTCTCTTTATTAACAATAATCAATGGATCTATTTCTTCCAAGAGATCCTCCATATTTAACTTCCAAAGGTCATACTCAATACCATTAAGCTTTTTAATGTCCAACTGAGATGAGCTAGCCATGATCTCTTATCACACTAAATTTGAAACTATAAGAAAACACAACAGACTCCCACCGTAGCAAAAAACCCAATCAAAAACTCCAACAAAGGTGTCCCATTGGCTCTGATACCAAATGTTGAAAATCAGGATAAAATTTAACAATGAAAATATGTAGATAATTTCATGCATCCAAATAAATAGATATCAACAAATCATAGATGTAAATACATTACAATATAAATGCAAACTATAACTCAAGAATTATATGGAGAAACCCTTGAGGGAAAAACTCCACACTCAAAGAGATCCAAGAATTATATTAATCCTTCAAATGAGTTATATCATTACAACTTCTCCAAGTTTTGAATGACTACAACACTTAATTGCTTCAACAACCTGTAGCTTAACTTGTTTCTCCCTTCAACTCAAACACTAAATATATAGACATGAGAGAAAACACAAATAAACTACACTTGCACCTAAAAGAGGTTCAAGGATTTCCTTGACATAAAATATGTGCATGCTAATATGTTAGAGAGTGTGTGTTTGTGCAAGGGTGCATATGGATTAAACAATTAATAATTAGTGCTAAATAATGAAATGAAAAAAAATTAAACAAATCTAGATTTTTTCCACTTACACAAATCTTTATTTTTTCTTATTATTTAATTTTGAAATATTTGGATGCAAATTTAAAACATAAAACAATACAAATGAAAAAGGAAAGATGTCATCAAATTGAAAAAAATATTGCCAATGAAAAATAGAATGTTCCCATCTAGTTGGAAAATCAATATGTATGTGGCTTTTACATGATAAGTGAGATTTTTGAGGCTTTCACATGATATGTTGGAGGATTTTACTATTAATGACAGTTCAAACCTGTTTTTCAGCAACTCAATCACAGTTTAACTGTGAGTAAATCTTGTTTTCAAGCGTAAGACAAGTTTACTGATCAATTTTGGAGTTGCAAGTCTATAAGGAAAGCCTATGGCTAAAAATGGTTTCTAAAACTATTTAGGCATAAATCACAAAAATAAGAAACTTTCTCTTCCAACTTGTGATTTTATCCATTTTTTAATAATGTGCACATACAAACTAAAAAATCTTCTTTATCTTTTCTAAGCTCATATTTAACTTCCTCTTTTTCATGCTCTTTCTAATTTGACAATACTTTGCAAATTGTCATAATTACAAATTATCAATTAATAATTAAAAAACAAAACAAAGTTTAGACATTTTCTCAACAATTTGAATTCACCATCTACATTCTTCATTTATTTCAATATAAGAAATTTAAACATTTTCTTATAACTAAAATGAAAATGATACAACTGAAAAAACAAAAAAAAGGTCATAGGATATATTTAAATGACCAATTATAATTTTAGTCAAGGACTATGAATTAAAAACATGTATTTTAAAGAATAATTCACCAATCTTTCTATTATCTCAGACATATAAAACTAATTTTAGAAAAACATAAAAATTCTCAAACAAACAATGGCCTATCTGTAGTGAAAGCCCTTACAAAGAGGTGTCTGCGTTCAAGGTGGAAGTACTAGTATCCTCCGTAGATCAGCTTTATTTTGTGCCGGCATTCATGGCAAATGTTTATACACTTGCAAGCCTCGCGCCCATTGTACAATTCCGAAATCTCACGATAACCTGCAAAAACATACGAAACAATTTGACTGTGCCGGTCTATAACATGGCGAAGGCAAAACTCCTTATTTGGCTTTCTGTTGATAACATTGTGAAAGAAAAAGAAAACCATCCTCGACTTTCTTTCCCTCAGCCCTGAAACATGTTCCTCGCACTGTGAAAAAAACATAAAATTTCTCACATTTGGCTCAGCCACAGTTTTTCCCATTTCCATCATAACTCTGCCATTTATGACAGAAAACCTAAATTGCAATGGAATCTTGAGCAACCCATGAAATGGCTGAATCCAAATAGTCGTTAAATCCTTCTCTCCGTCATCAATCAGCGTTTGTGCGAACTTCCTACTAGTGGAATCTGACAGTGACGCGCAGCAAATTATTTCCAAATCTGGATCTCGGAGTGAAAGAACAGAAGCCATTATCTCCTCCTTTTCCAGTTGATGAGGAGTCCCAAGGAAAAAAGATACATGCCCACGATGATGGGCAATGTCTACTAGATCGCCATAACCCATTTCGAGGTGCCTCTTCTCTATAACCAGATTAATGAACTGTTCGTTAAATGGGGCACCCTCTACCATGTAGAAACGCATGGGTAAGATAGAATTGCCAAATATGTTGGGTTTCTGATCGAAGTAGGCAAGTCCCTTTGGCACTTCAGATTCTGCAGAAGACTTCTCTTTCCCTTCTCTTCTATTAAGATCCATTATATTTAATGGGAAAGATCTGCAGGGCTGAGACGATGAAGTTGCCGTTGCGGCCGTGCATGCATATATAGAAAAGTTGATAAGTCTTTGAATTTACTGGGAATGGCAAACAATGGGTTTTTGCATGTGATATAGTCGTTACATATCTTTCAATTTCAAAAATTCAGGGATACGTCAATCCCCATATTTGTTTCCGTGGTCTTATATAATGGGAAATTGTTGTGAACGTTGGAAATATAATCTCACCTACATTATTACTTACCTTCCCCAGCTGAACCTGTCTCCTCCGCATTATTCTTATCTGTCTTGCGTATCAGCATTAAAGACAATTTTTGAAGTAAGATTTTGGAAATGATTTGATGGGATTTTGCATTAACTCACTGCAAGTTTTCACATACTTTCTTGTTGATAACAAAAAATATTATTTTATTTTGTCTTGTCTGTCATCTGTAACTGCTTAGATTTCTATATAATGGTTGAAGACTGTTTTGTTATGCACCCCCACAAATGGAGTCCAGCTCTGCAGAGTTGTAATGTTGTCTACGAAGGAGAAGCTCTAGTAAGATGATGTATGTCTGTCCAAAGTTTTAATGAGTCTGTAATGATGTTCTGCTGGGAAGAGCCGAAGCTCTCATAGTCTGTAAGAGTGTTTCATTTGATAAATATGAAATATCAGTATTTGTGTTTTGTTCTCCCCTTTCAAATCCTTCATTAATAGAATTTTTTTTTCACTCCATTTAAACACTTTATAATAGTATTGTTTTTCATTGGATTTACAAATCAACCTTAAAACTGTGGCTTAAGAATCAACTTGACCAGTTGGGGTTCTAAATTTTGTATTTATCACTGTTTTATATTACTAGTATACATATCTTAAATATTAATCTATATAATATAGATCGATATATATTTTGGAGATCTATTTTATTTATTTCTTAAAAAAATAAAAATACCATTAATGATTATGGTTACTTATTTAATTTTGATAATATTTTGGATAAAGATAAGAAAGTGATGTGGATTATTTTAAATAAATATTTCTAATATGTATCGTGCTTTTTGTTTTTATTTAAATAAATATATATTATTAATTCTTTTTTTTTTAAAATTTCTTTTGTTTTTTATATGAATAAGATATTATGAGTGGATGTGTAAAGCTGGGGTTAAAACACGGTGGGGGTTGGGGCTACAAACCTGAAAGCAAATAAAAATTATATTCCTATTAATTTAGAGAGAAATAATTCAATTAATAATGGATTTAAAGAAATTTTAGTAGATTAATGATAAAATATAAGATATGTTTAAAAAAAAAAATTGATTCAAGAGTATATCTAATGTATTAATTTTCAAATAATATCATAATATATTTTTTATGTTGTAATGTTTCATGTGAGATTAGTTACATTTTATGTTTATAGAAATTATGTGAATATAATCTCACATATAACTAAAAACATAATCTCTATCTTAAGCTCTTAATGTATAGAGTAAGGAGGTATAAAAAATCGCCAATGGATTTTTAAAACCATGAGCTCAAAACTATGATCCAAACCTTTGTCTAGCTAGTTTATGTTAGATCCACGTGCCCCTCTCCAAGAGTGACTCCTCTCTAGATAGAATGTAGCTCTTGACGATAACCATTGACCCCTATAAACTTCAAAGTGTTATAAGTGGGTGCAATAATATCTCTTACACACCTCTTAGAGATGAATAAAAATAATCTATCAAAACTATCTTGACTAGTCCAACTTGTAACCCCTTATTCGGTGATTTGTTTAAGCTACCACATAATAAAATGCCACATGGTGTGAACTATGAACAAATGAATCTCAATATTCCCTACATGTATGGTATCCTTTTCTATAAGAGCTTGGCATTTATAGTATTTTACAAATATTAAACAATGGAAACAATATTAATAATTCTAAATTTTACAACACTTAGTCCTAATTTTTTTTTTATGGAATCAAATGTGTGGTCCAACTCAAACATTTGAGTCAAACTAGATGTATATTGTGATTTTTTGTGAATATTTGTAGATACTCTCCTCGACCGTACTAAAAATAGGTATCAATATGCCAACTCAACAACAACCTTCAAAAAATATTATACCTCATAAAAATGTAAATAACAATAGTAGTAGATTCTCTCCAAGATTAAAAAATACTAGAAACATGTTAAAAAACATAATTATGCAGTAAATACACACATAAGAACTAGAGCATATATATTACATTAGAGAAAGATTAAAGGATAAAAACTCTAGAAATAACATTTTGTACTCATCCATTATGGTAGTTATGATATTTATTGGGAACAAATATAAAAATAAAGAAAATACTAGACCTTTTGAGGGGAAATATCCAATAATCAAATAATAATATATGAATTCAATAAATTGAGTTATGATGGTTTGAGAGAGACTCATCCTCCTTATTTATAGGCTTAACTATGTAGGGACACCCCCTAATATTAATTAAAGGGGATTAGTGTATTAACTAAAATTAATGTTAATGTTAGACATGCAATAAGTGCTTCACCTTATTATATTTAGAGATATAGATTATTAGAGACCTAACATGCCCATCCCCTTCAAAAAAATATTATCCTTAATTCTTAGGAACTCTCAATGCTTCACAATGAGTTGTTCATTTTCCCAGGTTACATGTTCAATTTGTATATTCTTCCACTTTATTAGAAACTCAAAGATAACTCTATTGCACAATATTTTCACTCATTTATTAGTAATTTCCTTTATTTTTAAAGTAAACTTTCCTTTTTCAACTAACTTTACCAATTCTAACTAGATTAGAATATTATTACCTGTTAGTTTCATTAAACAAGAGATACAAAATCTATAAGATGAATTTTAGAAGAGGGTAGAATTTTTAACTTATAAGTTATACTTCCTATTTGATGGAAGACCTTACAAGGACCATCAAATTTGGGTACAAGTTACAAACTTGATTTTCTTGTTTTTCTTAAGTGAAATTTATTTATAATGTTATAAATAAAAAAATACTCAATCTCCCTCTTCAAAATGCTTCTCACTACAATGTTGATATACTTATTATTGCATTTAATTTTGATTCATAACTAAATTATCCTTAAGGATTTTGATGGCACCCACCTCCACGTACGTGCCTAAAAATCTACTTAAATGAGAGCTAGCATGTATAAAAGGGGAGGTTGTGTTGCTATAAGAAACTCACAAAACCTCCACAAAGGTATAAACATTGGCTACAAGTCAATAAAAGGTCTAAGGGACAAAACAAATTATAGGAATAAATGACTAGGATATTATCCTTGAATGTAAATAATTTTAATAAGTAATAGAAGCTTATATTGTAGGTGATAGAACCTAATTCCCAAACCATAAAATACTCAAAACTTGCACAGACAAAAAAAAAATCACTCTGAGCAACAATCTCATGAAATCAACATACACAAAATAGACACACAAATAATAAAACATCCTTTGAATAAGAAAAGTACCATTAGATTAAATTTAGAAATACATCTTTTACAAGCATTTTAGATGCATTTACAAAAGCATTTGATAGAATAGAGCTTCATCCATTATTCCTCTTCCTTCCTTTTGTCTACTATGTGTTCCTTTGTTGTCTTTTGTTACTTCTATTTCAACTACTCTCTCTTTTTTCTCACTAAAATTCCTCAACACTCAAACTTTTTGGAGGAATTTCCCTATGCCATTTTTTTTCTTGTTGTTGCTTATTTATGAGCTCACTAGCATATATTTAATGCCCTCATAAATGACCAAAGTTTAAAATTTAAGTTTCTAATTACTTCTACACATGGCAGTGATTGAGGAAATAAAATAATAAATTTGTTTTGGATACAATGCCCATGCATCAAACTACTGGTGTAGAAAATTTTATGAGCCCTTGCTCAATGAGTAAAACTTTGTATTGTTATGAGTTTATTGTCTTATTGCTACAATTCAACAACTCTATCATCATGTGTTAACTAGAATGATTCCAACTTTGTCGGACTTAACTGTTTGGTATCCTCCAGTAGTATATCCTTCTATTTCGCTAACTACTCATTATAATCCTTGCCCCTTGTCTTTCTAGCCACTCTAGAATCAAAAATGTATTCAATTTCCTCTTGTTCTTGCTTGGGTGGTTTCTCCATCCATTTTTAAGTCAACATTTTCTCATTTTCCTACTATTGTGATGTCTCTCCCTCATAATAATTGTGTAAATCTAAAACATTAAAAATGGGTGAGATTTCCAAACTTGTAGGTAGCTCCAATTCATAAGAATTTGGTGAAAATTTCTTGATGAACTTGCAAAGTCTAATATTCTTCCATTTGAGCTTGTTGTAGGTATGATTGGGAAATATTTCATTTTGTAGATGTAAAAATACCATATCTCCCACATTAAAATTATTTTCTCTCCTATTCAAATCATCTTTCTCTTTATACTATTGGTTGCTTGAATTGAGTTTTTCTCTTACTTATTGGTGTAAATATTACATATGTTAAGAAAATTCCTCTCCTTCAGTATGTATCTTGTATCCCTTAGTATTTGAAAGCTCCATTAGTTCTAAAATACCCCTAGGACTGTATCGATAAACAATTTGAAATGGAGTCTTACCTGTACTTTTATTGACTGAGTCATTGTATGTAAACTCAACTTGAGGAAATACCAAATCCCATTACTTATGCTTATCACCAACTAAAAACCTTAGCAAATTTCCTAAGCTTTGATTAAAAAATTCAAAATTTCCATCTATTTAAGGATAATATGCAAAAATAAACTTTAAATCAATCCCCAATTTCTTCCAAGGTGTCCTCTAAAAATTTCCTACAAACTTAGTGTCACGATCTGAAACTATACTTCTTGGAAAACCATGCAATGTAACAACCTTTGTGAAGAATAAATTTTCTACATTTGTTGCATCATCTCTCTTCTTCCATGCTATAAAGTGAGCCATTTTTAAAAACATATCAACCACAAAAATAGAATCCTTATGTTGCTACATTGGCAGTCCAAGAACAAAATCCATACTTGTATCATCACACAGTTCCTCTGATATGGGTAATGGTTGATATAGGCCTATATTATGAATCTATCCTTTGGAATATTGACAAAATTGACATGATTGCATAAATTTTCTGATTTCTGCTCTCATCCTTGACCAAAACTATCTTTCACTAAGTTGTGTCATTGTTTTATTAGCTCCAAAATGTCTAGCTAAACCACCACAATATTTTTCTCTTATTAAATTCTACCTCATTGATCCTTGAGGTATGATTTTTTCCCCCCTTTGAATAGAATTCCATCTTGTATAAATTAATCCAAACATGATATCCTATTCACACTAGTAGGTTCCATACATTTTTTCCATGCATCCATAAATTCTAAATAATCTTTGTACAACTCTTTCATAGCATCAAATCCAACTACACCAGCTCTCATTTCAGTCAATAGTGCTACTCTTCTACTTAATGCATCAACTACTCTCTTTGAACTTCCACTTCTATGCTTGAGGATACAAGTACACCCTTTTAGGAATTCCACACACTTCATGTGTCATTAGTTAACCTTAGTTTGGCTATTAATAAATTCTAAAGCACAATGATTCGTGTAGAGAGTAAACTCCTTTGGAAGCAAACAATGATACCACCTCTTTAAATATTGTGCAATGGAATGAAATTCTTGATCATAAACAAAATACGTCTTCTTGGCATCATTAATATTTTCACTAAGAGATGCAATATGTCTCCCTCTTGGCTAAGAACCACTCCTACGACTATCCCACATGCATCACAATCCACTTGAAACACTTTTGCAAAATTAGGAAATGCTAACACTGGCTCCTCAATGACCTTCAAAATCTCAAAACTTTTATCTATTGTTGTCCAATTAAGCTCATTCTTATCTCCCCTTATTGTTTCAATTATGGGTGCACATATCCCACTAAATTTTTGAATAGATCTATGATAGAAACTAGTTTTAAACCATAGAAATGTTGAACCTTATGTACACTCCTAGGTGTTGGCCATTCAATTATAGTATGCACCTTTTTGAGATCCATTTGTAGCCCCTGTGATGAGATAACATATCCCAAATAAACCAATTTATCCTTCACAAAATTGTACTTTTTCAAATTCACCAATAACCTTTCCTCCTTGAGTCTTTGTAAGACTTATCTAATATGCAACAAATGTTCCTCTTTGCTACTACTAAAAAATAGAATGTCATCAAGACAAACTATCACAAATTTTCTTAAAAATAGTTTTAGCACTTATTTTATCAACTACATAAACATGTTGGGTGCATTTGTTAGTCTGAAGGGAATTACTAACCACTCATACAACCCCTCTTTAGTCTTAAAAGAAGTCTTCCTCATCACCCTCTCTTATCCTAATTTAGTGATATGCACTCTTTAAATAATTTTTTGTAAAATACCTAGCATTTCCCATACAGTCCATGAGATTATCCATTCTTGGTAAAGAAAAATGATACCTGATTACTATTTTTTTGATGGATCTTGATTTTATGCACATTCTCCATTCACCATGGGTAAACCCACAAAACTAGTTTACAATTCTAGTGAGGAAGGGAAAGTTGCAAAAAAATGCCCCCATGCAAAAAAAATTGGTTTTTGGGGGTTAGAATGAACATCTGGTTTGAGAAAACCCAAAGGGGGTTTGCTAGAACCCCCCTTCGAGGGAACCCATTAAATGTTCCCACATTTCTGGGAAAAAAAAAGAAGTTTGTGGAAAGGGGTTCACTTGAACCCTACCCCTTTGCCAAAAAACTCAAAATTTCCAGCTCAGTTGAGGATGAAAATGGGATGCTTACAAACCATTTGGATGATGGTAGCACTAAAGGAGTATCAATGAATACAATTTTAATATGTTATGAACATTATGTATTTGTTTTTTGTTTTAGTTAATGGACTTTGACTAAACCTCATTCTCTCATGCATGTGGAAAAATAGCCAGTTATCAATTTTTTTTTGAAAATATTAGTGCACTAGATATTGAAGTCCTTGATCCAACAAAAAATTTGGTTTGATACATACAAATTTTTTATATGTTGTATATAGTTCAGCCCCTATGTCTAAATTGTAATTGGTTTGACTTGAAACTTGATTAAGGAAAAAATATTCAATAAAACACTAAAAACTAATTGGAGCACTAGATATCATAGTTACAAATTTAAATTGAAAAAATTAAAATTTATCCTTCATGGAAAAAAAAGTTATGTTGTATACGGTGAGTGTCACTCCTTAAAAATGGTGTTTATTGAAAAAACTAGTTTTCGAAGGAGATGGAACATAAGTGCAATCTGATTCCAATTTTTTTGAAAACAAATATTTAGAATCTACAGAAAAAATCTCACAAATCACTAGTTTGCATCATCTTCAAATTCCTCACGGTTTAGCCGCTATAGATGCTCAAAAGTGAAGATTTAGTTAGAAAAAATTAGTTTAGTGTCCAGTTTGTCCAAAAATTGTAAACCAGTATTGTGGGATCACCCCCATCCCTCTTTGGTGCTAACAAAACTAGTAGGACACATGAGCTAAGGCTTTTTCTAATCATTCCTCTTTCTAATAGCTTCTGCACTTGCTTGTTCAACTCTTCATTTTCAGTAGGTGTCAACCTATAGGTAACCTTGTTGGGAAAAATTTCCCCTAGAATCAAATTGATATGATGGCTAATACTCCTCATAGGTGGTAGTCCTTTTGGTAATTCCTTGGATAGAATTTCCTGATATTAGATTCTAGAAGCACCTTTACTTCTAAAGGCATGCCACTGTTATTTTATGTTGTATCTACTTGTAGCTCCTTATGAACCACTAAAAAACATAGATTTTACCCTTTAATCTCTTTCAACAAATTTTTTCCTGCCTAACACTAGCAATGTTTTTGGACCACTTTCCACCTCTTCTTCCTTAGTTACCAATGGCATAAGAGTATGATTTCTTCTATTTTTATCCAAAGTGTAAGTATTTTCTCTTCTATTATGGATTTCCTTCCTATCAAATTATCATAGTCTCCTTAAGAGTAAGTGACATATCTCCATAGGAATGATATCACACCACACCTAATCTTCATATGTGTCTATTCAAAAATTCACTAGGCATTATTGATTAACCAAGACTTGGTGCCCTTTTTGTAACCATGAAACATTATAAGGGGTAGGGTGGTTTGTTCTTTTTAAACCCAACTTATCCATCATTTCAGCTTAAACTAAATTGTTTGTGTTGCCACTATCTATTACGACCTTGTAGCATTTTCCAACTGACTTGCATATTGTTCTAAACAATTTTTTTCTTTGGATAGGTTCATCTTCTCTTTTGGGTGGTTTCAACAACACCCTCTTCATCATAAGTGCTTCTCCTCTCTCAGGTTCATTTGGTTGACTAATGGACCATGTAGACTTAGTAACTTCTTTGGTTATGTGTGCACTTGCAACCCATGTTCTACTTAATCCTTTTGGTCTATGTTGTGGACATTCATAAAATCTATGGATTGATTGTCCACAAGTGAAACTTGTGCCTTGAAATCCTCTACCTTGGCCTCTTCCATATCCACCTCTTCCTCTCATAGGGTATGGTATTGATCTTGTTTCATCTTTCTCATTTTGACATTTTGAAGGGCTAGCCTCCTTACCATGGCTATATATTTTATATTGCTATCCTTTGCATTTTCTAAATCCACCTCTACTTTTGATTTTTCCTTGATTTCTTGCCAATTTATCATCTACCTTTAGAGAATATTGGTATGCTTCTTCCGTAGTTTTCAACCTTAGACTACTTTTTCATCTTAAATATTTAGCCCCAGTCCATTAACATATCTAGCCACTTTTTCATGGTCTAATTCATTATGGCCAAATCTTATAGAAATTTTGTAAAACTCCGCTATGTAGGCCTTTACACTTAAATCTCTTTTTTCTTAAATTTGGTAATTTCTTGAGAAGTTCAAGTTGTTAATCACTAGGTAGAAATTTAACCTTGATCTTACTTACCATTTGATCCCATCAAGTGATCTTATCTTTTCCATTTCTTATTCTTTAAATTTGTACCTCTTTCCATCAAAGTGTTGCATGACCTTTCAATTTGTTTGAGAAACCTTCACTCTTTAGGTTCCTCTACTTCATCATACTCAAAGTATTCTTTCATTTTTGTTATCCAATGAATTAATTCATCTGGTTCTTAACTTTCTGAGAATCTTGGTAATTCTACCCTTGTTCCTTTCCCAATATTATAAATAGCTCTTATAAGCCTTCTTTCTCTTGCATCCATATCTCCATATATATTTTCACCTTCCTATGCAACCATATCTACTCCATCATTTTCACTATATGTATCTTCATGTGCCTCGCCTCTTCTCATTCCACCTTATATTGCATCAATTCTTGCTTGCACTCATCTTAGAGTCTCTAATACCTCATTCATGTTCTTCTTGCTAATTTTGTAGCTGCAACCTCTACCATCCTTCTCCTTGGCAATATCTTGCTACTCTAATTCTTCTTCCTTTCTTTTCCTCCTCACTACAGTCTTCCTAGTTACAATATCATTTTTTGTAGGGACACACCCACAATCACAACCCAATCTCAAGCCACTATCTTTCTTCCAAGAGTTGTAGCTTTACTCTAATACCACATTGATGGAACCCACCTCTTTGCAAGTGCCGAAAAACCCACTTAAACAAGAGTTTTTAGGTGTAAAAGGGGAGGTTGTGTTGCTATAAGCAACTCACACAACCTCTAAAAGGGTCTAAACACTTACTGCAAGTAAATAAAAGGTCTAAGAGACACAAAAAAAATTGCAAGAACAAACAACTAGGTTGTTATCCAAAAAAAAAAATTGTTGCAAGTATCATTTAAGCTTATGTTGTAGGTGATAGAGCCTAATTCCCAAACCATTAAATACGTAAAACTTGCACACAAAAAAAATAACTCACTCTCAGGAGCAATCTCATCAACAACATACAAAAAATAAAAACACAGTTAGAGAATAAAACATCCTTTGAAAAATCAATGTTCTATTAAATTTAATTTAGAAATACATCTTTTACAATAATTTTAGATGAATTTACTATTTTTTAGGAAAAGTGATCCTATATCTAACTAGGATTAGTCACTTTCCACTTACAAAACATTAGAATTCAAATCGACAAGGGTATGAGATTAACTTGCAATCTAAAAGGTGAGTCAACCAACCTTGGATTTGAATTCTTTTGGGTAGGTTGGAAATGGATTTTTGATTAAATTCAATGATACAACTAGTTAATTATGAAAATGTACTATTCTGAAATGAATACATACAATGTAGAAATTGATAACCAAATTTAATGACAAAAAATGAACATAGTAGATATTTGTGCACCTATCATCTAAATTTGAGCTTGATTTGAGTTGACAAGGGTGCTCTAGACTGGGAATCTGAAACCAAAATTTGACTTCATAGGCCTCAGGTTCCTAGTCTATGACTTCTTTCCTCCAAATCTTATTGTTGAATCTTCATCTGTTACTGAGATAATTAAGTTTATGTATCTTTTCAAGTTTTAGGGATTGAATGCTTAAATGAGAAAATTTTCTTCAATCTTCTTCCAATCCTCTTCAGATCTATAACCTACACATTCAAAAGGAGAGGAAGGGTTGCATCATATAGGGGCTTGCCTCATTCAAACCCTGTGTTGGTATTTCTACCTCCATAATGGTGAAATTGATGATAAAGAGAGCTTATCCTTTTGAGGGATAGAAGCTAACTGACAAATGAGTGATAAATCAACAATTCACAGCAACTCACCACTTAGATCTGATATCCTTGATGGACTGAAGTCATGCTCATAACCTTCAAGGATTACTTATTACTTGACTTGATTTTATTTGAAGACCTACAAGTGTTAGTGCTCACAAAATAAATTATCAAAAAACATGAAAAAACTTACATAAAAATATGATGCAAGATTGACATGATGCTTGATTGATAATAATGCTGCAATAATGTTGATAAATCTAGTCTTGACTACGCTTGATTGATTTTAGGATCTTTAATTTTCTCAATAATTGATAATAATGCTGCAATAATGTTGAAATGATAAATAAATAGGTATTTATGTAGCATCATAAATTATCACTCATGACAATTTCACCTTATATTTTTACTCCCTCTAATTTTACAGACCTAATTGTACACCTAATTTCCTAAATTATGCATTTTATGGCATATTTTATCATTTTTTGACAAATTACAAATGGAATATCAAAGCATTTATTTAATATTTTTCCTCTGACACCTTAAGTACCACAAAATAGGGTTGAGACATATTCGCCTAAGGTGACTAAGTCCCCCTATTTTTCCTTCAAAATTAAATATATCAAAGGTGGCATTTTACTATTTGAATTTTGTTGACTTCGAAAGATGAAACTTAAGAGATAAAATTTTGGAAAGTTTTGAGAATGTGGGACCAAAATGCTGTCCACATTATGACCTTTGAGATTTTAGAAGTTGACTCTTCATTTTAAATAATTGGGGGAGGAAAGGGAAAGAGGTGAAATAAAATGCATACAAGTAACTATTCTAAGGCAATGTGCCAAAACATGTTAATGGTTTTTCCCATCATACATCATATCATAATCTCATTCTTATGGTAATTTACAAAAGTTTGAAAGAGTGCTAACATGATCCAAAATTCTACATATGTGAAACTAAAACTATAAAAGATTTCTACAATAATCAACAACTACAATCTCTCAATGAAAAACATAGTGAATAATTATATTTAGACAGAGGAAATAGAATGCACAATAGAGGCCAATACAACAAAAAATTATGCATTCATTATTTCTCATACAAAACTAACTGCTAAGGTCTGAGAAATTGCAAAAATAAACTATTATCCTTCTAAGTCTTTTTCAGTGTTAAAATGATGAACACCCCTCAAAAAAATGCTACTCAAGGCTTAAATAGAAAAATAACCCCCTTCCCAATGAGAACCACAACAATAAAAAATATTCCCCACTTCCATGCCTCCGAATCTTGCCATCATGGTGACAATTGAAATTGCATAATTGGGTAATCATAAGAAGTTCCCCATAGAGGGCGATGATGTCATTTGTTCCTCCATGATCCTTCATCACAATTGCCTATAATTCTCCTAATTAAGATTGTCAGTGATGGACATTCATTCTAAGAATGCATGTGGGCTCAACACATGTCGGTCTCCACCATTTTCCATGGTGAACCCACCAAAATTATTAGCCAAGTGTGCATCATATAGTACTTGTGATGCTTAGAAATACCTTCAAGTTGTGCTAGCTTGACACATGGCTTGGGTAAAGTGGACGCTTGATAAAACACAAACACCACTTACTCTTTTTAGTTGGTGTAAAAAGTTTCCACATGGTATTCCATTGTATTGTGCTATAAGCATAATACCTGGATTTGGAAGTAGTTGCATGGATTTGACATGTGGCTTTCCTCTACACAAAATCAAACTTAAGCGCAAAACCATGGAAGCTCAAAAGAAAAGGAATTATTTCTAACTATGCATTGGAAAAGAACCCTTCACAGAATAAAGGTGCAGTCTACAACTTTTGGAAACTCTTGGGGAACTCTATCTGTGGAGGTGAGGACCTAGAATTTTGGTCTCACACGTAAAAACTCCCAAAAATTAAAAGGGGAAAATTGTTGCTTCTATAGATTTTGAAGAGTAGATTACATAGATGCACACTCCTCCTTAGATGGTTGCACATTCTTCTTTAGTACTTTGGAGACCTTATCCAAAGTGACCACCTCTTTAAAAGAGAAATTATTTATGGTTTGTGCAACAACCTTCATATGATACTCTAGCTGGGTGAGTGGTCGTAAAATCCCTTCCACCTTGACAACACTTGGGGATTGACTAAGGCCTTGAAAAGCGTCTTGGTTCCGTTGCTTCTCTTCAAATATCTGATTCCTCCAATCTTCTGACATGACTACAATATCTAGAAGGAAAGGGGAAGGAAGTCCTCATTAGACAAGCTACCCGATGTGCTCCTTCATACTTGCAATTGTTTGATCTAAAGAATTTAAACATGCTTTACATTTGAGGGCCACCTTGTTGCAAATAAGAACCTCATTAGCCTTTTCGAACAATAATCTCTTGTTATCCACTCCCACAACATTCAAGGCATCATCAGTCACATCACATAATTTTTGAATCAGTAGTTGGGCACTTGCAACTTTTGGAGTGATAAAGGACAATGTTTGGTACCCCATGACACTAATTCCTGCACTTGCCTCCTAGGAATCTGTAATAAAATTGAGCATAGGTTTCAAATAAGTAGGTATACCCTTGATTATATCCCAATATGATGTATAAAGTTGTCAAATCATGGGAATAATACTAATTTGTTGTGAGTTACGAGACAACTCATATTTTAATTGTCGGGCTACTAATTTTTCTTTGAACCTCTTATTGGAGTCAGTCCTGCTTGTTCAAAGAATTAGAGACCTCTTTATCTAGTAGTTTAAGTCCTTGTTCCATCTCCTATAACTTGGACTCAACTACTTTCATCACGTCTTCTTCAATACCCATTTGGGCCTGAGCCTCAGCTAGATGCTTTGTAACACTATCATTCATAGTGAGTGCTTCATCCAACACCTTTTGAAACTTGGATGCAACTAAATCCTCCTCCTCTAACCTTTGAATTTGGGCCCGAGCTTCATCTAGATCTTTCTGGAGACTAGCCTTTTCAGCTTGCTCATCCTGGAGGGCCTCCTTGGTGGCTCCTATTTTTGTATCCTTACATAGCTCTGCGAATTTATCATCTTTATCCTTGACACTAGTGGTCAAGATATTCATAGTAGCTTTCATTCAACTGAGCTCCTGATCTTTTTTTGTTTTTATCTACTAATTTTTTGAAAATCAGTGGAGACAACCTTTTGTGTCTCCTCCATTAGCTAAACCTTGTCCTGGGGGTGAGCTTGACTCAAGTTTAGGCCTAGTGCATGGGTCAAATAATCTTCTGGTTATATCTCACCCTCAGCCTTATCGACCTTGAGTGTCTTATGAGCTACCATCAATGTTTGATGGGTAGGATAAAAAATAGTTTCAATTCTCGGGGTGGCAATATTTAAGCCATATTTCCTCCTTTTCTAGGTCCTTTCCTCTCTAGCCTTTTGAGTGGCATCAATCTTCTAATAGTAATTGGAAGGATATTGAATATATTTACCCACAAAGGGGTACTGGGAGGGAGGCCAAATGGTATTGCAACTTGGGAAATGACTGCTTGCGCTCCCTTTTGGGAAGATGATGGGAAATATAAAATAGACAAGGAAAAGGGAGGGAAGCTTTGCAAAGCATGAGAAGAAAAGGGAAGTGGCAGAGGAGTGACCACCTATGCAGTTGATAACGAAAGCGTAGGAATTAACGTAGACATAGGAGTAGGCATGGAAGGGAAACCAAAGGTTGTGAAATGGAGGACATTGTAGTGGCTAAAGATTGAGAGATAGTAGGAACTACCGTTGAGAGGTGTACCTGCATGGTTGAACCTATTGGAGCTTGTGTTGTGGTGGTGAATTCTTCCTCTTTATCATCTGATTACTAGCTAAGGTCAATATAATTTTCCCTTCTTCTCTTTGCAAGTTGTGATGAGGTGCCTGACAAGGAACCTTCACCCATTAAATCCATAGGTTCCTGAGTTTGTCGAGGATTCAAAGATCTTTGGGGGTTGAAAAGTATTGGATCCTCAGTCCTGTGATATCATAAATTGTCTTTGATTGTGCTTGTGGGGGTTCCTATGGTCTCTCCTATTTCTTTTGTGATGTAGCATCTTTATGGATACAGATTGTATCAATTGGTGAGGATGACTCTAGATGTGCCTCATCCCAAATTTTTTCAAATTATCCATCTGTTGAGATGGCTTCATACTCTGCATTCAAAATATCATTTTCTTGGCGGTAAAACCATAAATATCTAATCTTCTCTTTTTCCAACCCTCACTATCAAGTTTGAGGCAAAGACCTTTAGAAATTTTCAATGATAGATTGAATCCCACTTAGGCAAGTAGAAGGAAATCCAAGGAAGTCTTTGTGGGCTTGCAACTCTCTCCAAATCAATGTAAATAGATAGCTCGTCGTTGTCTAGAGACTTGTGAGCCTCCCAGAATGGGTACAACTCATGGAAAAATTATGAGGTCATCTTCAAACCTACCATACAAATGTTGGGTTCATAGCTCCACTGATTGAAAATTATATCTAATCCCAAATTTTCTAGCTTCATGGTGAGTAGATAATTTTTTTTCATTTTTTTCACTAATATCCTTCCTTTTTTGAATGGGAGTTCATATATGTCCTTTTTCTTTCAATCGTACCCATACTCTGAATCAAAAACACACAATTGATGGGCCAACTCCAACACCATAATTCTATCTATCAAATATGTGGGGAGTTTAAACGGTTCCCCCTTGAATTCGTGTACTCAGAGTAAAGAGAAGTGAGCACCAAAGAACCAATCACAAGGTGGTTTTTGACTCTTTAATCAACTCATCTAGTGGGTTTTGATTCAAAAAGTAATCTTTTTAGGGCTTAGGTCTATTAGGGTAGGAGTAAAAAATGACTTAGAAAAATCATAATAATCATGCGTGACTAGTAAAAGATGGGTCCACACAGACATTGGGATCCTTTTGGGGACTAGGGAAGAGTCCATGATTTCCAAAGCCATATATGGACTGAAGAAGTCCACATTTTGAAAAAGTAGTAGATGAGCTAAGAAAGATGAGTACTTGAATTTTTTCTCATGCTTGTACACTTCCAATTGTTGGTGCATGTTGTCTGAAATTACATCTACAAAGTCCATCTTGAAATTATGTTGTTTTCTCAAGAGGAGAGTTTTTCCCAACTGGAATTCATAAACATGGTCATCTTTATCCAAGACAAAAATAAATGCAAGCATAGAGAATATATCCTGCATGTCTTGATGAAAGGCCTTTTGGGCAATCAAAAACTTAGGCATTTGGTTTTCATTTCAGTCTCTTCCAATCCCATAATTGAGAACTTTAGTTGGGAATCCCTTGTCGACCAAAACTTTTCTATTATCTTTAGTGAGTAGACTTCTACAAAAGGATTATGAGGGAATCAAAGCATGTCTTGGATAGTTGTGGTGCTAATTGTGAGCTTAAGGTGATTTCCTACAAAATTTCTTCTAGCGAGGTTGTACAGGAGGGCACATGCGTCCACTAATTTTGGGCAGGAGTGCACCAATGACACCATGTATTGAATAATTATTGAATACCATATCCTAAACTCGAGAGAGTTGAACTCCCTCTTTTTTCTCTCTAAATCATTCTAGCATGTGCACCTTCTTGGAGGCCCTCAGGATTTTTTCTT
>VDFB02001916.1:0-12106 GCA_007258455.2 Sequoia sempervirens
AAGATGAGGAATTGATAAAGAATGTCTTCTGTCAAAATGTGCCATGGGCTAGTGATTTGGATTTGAGATCACAAATGCTTTGACCAATTTTATTTTACATTTTCCAATGTTTAGATCACCACATAAGTTGGAGGGTATAGATCAAGATTTATTCTCGCAGTGAGATCTAAATATCTACCCCTAGTGTCTAGCAATGCACAGAATGCCATGGATGAATGCCTTGATAGGTGTATGGATGGATGGATATGGTACGCATGCAAAGGATTTCAAGGATTATCTTGCGATAAGATAAGGAATTTGAACAGAGGAATATTTCATTGGATAATGCTTCATAGCTCAGATAATGCTGCATAGGATAAGCTCAATGAAAACGACCCATGTCAAGATGTTTACCATAAGAAAGCATAAAGTGTGCACCAAATTTTCATCAAGATCAAGATAACTAAGATGATGGATGCAGATATATGCGAATGGATTGGATAAATGGTTCATGGATGAATGGATTTATTATGGATAAGATGGATGGAATGCTCGATTTATTACGGATGGGATGAGATGATTTCACCTGAAGTGGCACACATAGATGCTATATTCTACATATGACACTTGTTTTCTAGGTTTTCATCATGGTCTTGCCCAAAGTGCTGCCCATGCGGTTTTCACTAGAGGATGATTTTTTTTCTCTTTACTATTTTCAATCCTTTTTCTGATTTTTTGGATTTTTATATTTTTTTATATTTTTTTAATTTTTGTGAAAGATTTTATGCTTATGCCAAATCACAAGGTGTTTCTAATGTAGATGCCTCTGTCATAATGTGCCATCGGTATCTTGCCTAAAGAAGTTGCTTTGCTAAGATACGTGCACTTGAATGCAACTTTTGCGATTCCTGATCTGCTTTATCGATAGCAGAGTTAACTTTGTCTTTGTGCATACATCGTGATAGAGTGCCTTCACAATCCTTATGATGAAGGGTCGTTGCCAATACATGGTCAATGTAAGAACTGGATATCATGTGTGGAGGCGTGGATGGAGTGTGTTTAGGGATAAGAGATGGATTGGTTGATAGCTTGGAATCTTTGACTCTCCAAACTTGGGAAGATGAGCAATGATGGGTGGTTATGGAAGTGTGCATGGAATTAGGACCAATTGCTTGATACACTTTGTACGTCACTTGAAAATCCTGCTTTTGCTTTTGTGGACATCCTTGATGGATACTTTTCCCTTTTTTATTTTGCCCCATAGTTTCTTTGACTAATGGAGTTTGATAGGGATGATCTTTCTTTGTATTCTTTGGTATCCATTTGTATTTGATGTGTCCATTATGCTTCTCAGCTTCTTTTGTTTTGATAACGTTCTTTATGCTTTGATTCAAATCTTTTTTTTGACGTTGGTCCCAATTCATGGATGGGATGATAGGTGGATGAAGATTCATGACATGGCTAGTTGTAGTATTGACATCGGTTTCATCATAAGGATTCTTTGTGCTCCCTATGTTGATGCTTGTATTGGACAAAGTTGCCCCTAGTATGGTGGTAGTAGTACCTTCATGCTTTGATTTCACTTGTTCTAAGAGATTTTGTTTAGAATGAATTCTCTGATAAATGACCACCGTAGGTGACATTGTTTCAATTTGCTGCTTTGCTAACTCTGAATTATACTGTTCTATCTGACTTGTTTCCTTGAGTGGATAACATTGGATATCCTCATCCCTGATGTCCTTATTCTGAATTTGGGATATATCTGATCCTGATGTTGATAACTTAGTTTGACTCTAGGAATTAATAATCTGCTCTTTTTGTGTAACAATGTCAGGAGTAAAGGGATCCTGTTTTGAATGGAGATCATCTACGTGTCCATCCAAAGAAAGCATCTCATGGGTTGATGGAGGAGTATGTGCTACATGGATGTGATCATCTTGCATAGATAGGAGAGTGTCCATTAGATTATTGTAGTATCTTGAAGATACAAATTCTTGATCTTGAATGATTTCAGAGTTTCTTTCAACATGCTTTGGATCAAGTTCTTGACATGGGTTAGTTTCAAAGGATGGATTGCTTACAAATGGTTCTTGGATGTCGTCATTAGGAATGGGAAGTGGTTCAATATCCTCTTGATCTTTGAGTGGACTTGGATCAAGTGTCAAGTTGAGGATTCCTTCAGTATCTATAACCATGAGGTCAAAGGGGGTCAACATGTCTTGGAAAGGACCATTGCTAGACTTTGGTGAAAGATGTTGATAATGCTTTGGAATTAATTCTTGAGATATGTCCTCTAACTCATAAGGCAATGTAGAGACATTTTCAACATGATCATAGGTCAACGGATCATGAATTATGTCAATAGGATCAAATAGTCCTAACACTCCTTGAAATAGATCACTAAAAAGTGGCTCTTGATGTATAGTGAGTTGATCATCGGATGGGGTGGAAACATCTTCAAGGTTCTCATCGATGGAGAGATCTTGATCATTGTTTTCAATAGTTGTGGTGGAGAGATTGTGAATGTCTTCAACCATAGAGCCCAATGATGTTGACTTTTCTTGAATTGGATCATTGTTGGTTGGTGGATTTCGATCATGATTGAAAAGTGACTCTTGGCATATGTTGATTTGACCATTGGATGAAGTAGATAGAGCTTCAAGGTGCTCAGTGATGGATTGATCTTGATCCTTGTTCTCAACAATTGTCATTTTTTTTGTTTGTGTTTGCATTTGTTGGGTAGCTTGAGAGGCTTGTTGCACTTGTTGAGCTTGTCTCACTTGTTGCATGGCTAGATATTATTAGATGGCATTTTGGTATGCTTGGTGAGCTTTTAGCACAATGTCATATTGTCTTGCTGCGTTTGGTTTCGGTGGTAGTGGTGGTGGATTTGGAATTATGTTGGATGTAGTGATGAGTTGTTGAGATATGCTTGGAGCGATCATGGTAGTGAGGGGTTGAGATATGATGGGTGTGATAGGGGTGGATGGAGTGATAGAGGTGATAGGAATGGTCAGAATGACCAAGGTGATAGGTCCTTGGGAGACCATGTTTTGATTTTTCAAGATTGAAGTTGTCATTTGATTAGATACCATCTGTTGGTGCGATGTTGATGGTATATTCCAAGTGTTTGATGTGATGGCTTGATTGGCGTTAGGTGGATTGATTTGGATGGAGTGATTGGTGCTAGGTAAAGTGGGAAGCCCTAAACCAAGGAATGATGTTGATATGGGTAATGGTGGTGGAGATGTCTCTTGGCGCAATGACTTCACTATTTTGGTAAGTGCAACAATTTGACCTCGCCAGATTTGATCTTGATTTCAATCTTGAATCCCTTGATATAATTGATTTGGCTTTTGTTTAAGTAGATTTGGAGTGTGTACTTGTGTTTGATTTTGGACAATGTTCTGATTTGGGATGACACTCAGATTTGGCATGATAGGTTGAAATTGAACATTGTTGATGTTGGGAATCACATTGCCTTGACTTGGAGTCATTAACATCTTGTTTGGATTTTGAACAATATTCGTATGATTTGCAACCATATTTATCCCAAAGTTTTCTGGATTCATGTTTTGAAAACTTGTATTTGGTACATTCTCATTTTGCATGTAGGGACTTGGTGGGATGACGTTGTTCATTTGAAGGCTCATGCATTGATTGTTCGATTGGAAAACTTGTAGGTTTGGATTTAGATCTACCATCGAGAAATGTGTTCCAATATTTGATTTGGGAATACTCACACTTGTTGTGCCATTGACATTTGTAGAAGGTAATGATCCCATGCATGGATTGTATAAGTGTGAGTTTTGATAATCAATTGGCGTTGTAAGGCTTTGAAAGTTCAATTGATTTGGATTACTCATGATGTATGGATCAAGTTTGTATTCCATATTTTCCTTGTGTTTTGACCTTGTTGTAAAAGTGACCTCTAAGGTGTTTAGGACCAATGATGAGATGGAGGATGAAAATGGGTGAATGATATGAGTGTTGAATGTTTAGGGACCTAGGATCAATGCTAGACTTAGGGATTGATTTTGATTGTTTGATTTGGATAATGAACTTGTAAACCCTAAGATGTTGGATGTGATCTTTAGGATAAAATTGTTCAAAGGGGTGCTAATTTAACTAGAGGTATGAGAAAGGATGCATTCCCATACTCATAACTAAACAAGGTGATTTTGATTTTGATGATTTACCCAAGTCTAGAATGATGTTTCCAAAGCTCTAAAGTTGTTTGGGGGATGAAGATGATAAATGTTTTGGATGGGTGAGATAATTTCATTTAAACTATGAATTACTATTCTACACATTTTTTTGATCAAAGTTTAATAAGTCTACTAGTATTAAAGAGTATTTTATTTCTTAAGGAAATGAACATGATCGTTGTGTTGATGAATGGTGTAAAATGTATGCTCTTCCATTTCACACTTGCATGAAATTGTGAATAAAAAATTTCACATCATTCCTTTTATATTTTAGATTACATCCTAATGATCTATTGAGTGTGCATGCTCTTCCCTCATGTTGCAAAGCAATCTTGAATGATCATAAATGATCAAATTTTCTTCCTCTAGGGACATGCTTGAGTATTTTATCACCTTTGCGGATAAATCACAACAATTTTTTTGGGTGGGTTATAAAAATTTGGGGGTAAGTCAAAAGATACAAACATTAGAATTAAAAATCTTTCATTATGAGCTAAGCTTATAAAAAAAATACCTTATAGAGTGAAAGAGGAGAATGTATTACCTTCTTGTACTAGGTTGTGCAACTTATTTTTCTTTGATTGTATAGAATTAGGCCTCCTATACTTTCAAGTATGTAAAAGATACCCCTAGAGAGCTTATACATCCTAGTTTAATTCTTTTTGACTATCTTTATTTGTGTTATGTTGGTAGGTAGTTAGCTCTAATAAGAAACTCACAGTGTACTTCCAAGTTGTTGAGATAGAGCGAACTCTAGGTAAGGCCTTGGAACCCATGGAAAGTGTATAGGTGGTTCATGAACTTATATTCTCTAACTATTATTCATTTAATAGATAGTATATTTTTAGGCCCAAAAATATTGATACTCCCATCTAAATAATTTTAGGGTTATGTAAAATGTTTTATGTATCTTAGTGTACAAATCAATAATTGCTTCCAAAACAATAAATCCTCAATAGTTAAAAAGATCCAAGATTATTTATTTGATTTTATTTATTCATTTACAATCTTACTCTTGCTAAATTTTAGGTGTCAATCATATCCTACCAACCAAGTTAATATCCAACAATTGAATGAAATTCAACAATCCCATTTCATAGGTCACATTAGGTAAATTTTGACCATAAACCAACCATCCTGAATTAATATTTGCATCCCAAATCATTAAAATCCAATTTCCTAAAATCCACTAGGTACATTCAATCAAATTGAGCTCGTAACATTTCATCCAAAACCTTCAACCTTGTCCCCAAAATCACATTAAATCCTACGAATCAAACAACTTCATCCAAAATTTCTCTCATAATACAATTTTCTATTCACCCATCCTAATCCAAAATTTTATCATGAATCTAAACCCATGTTGTTGAATCATAAACTAACCTCATACAAATTTCAATCTAGCACTATATTCTCTTCATTTATATTGAAAAAAAATAAAAATAGCACAATTCTACAACACCAACAAATAATAATTCTTCTTTAATATTAAATTATTGCATTACAATGGTTTTATAAATCCTTTCTTTTATCTAACTACCCCAAATGCCAACTACCAGCTAAACACATAACTAATAACTATATAAATAATATCTAACAATTTTATATTAACATGTTAATTTAGCATTTATTGTATTATTCTATGTGATGCACAAATAATTTCTAACACCCTCCTTTAGTGTTGGCATATGGGCTTTATTCTAGTGCTAGAATATCAACATTGACTTGTCATATATCTTCCCCCTTCAATGGTTTTTTAGATGTCATTTTCTATTAATAACGCATTCAATGTCAATGTGCAAATGGAAATCATTGTATCTACTCTTATGGTTCCAAAATCCTTTTTCTTCTTCTTTTAAAAAATACAATAAAAAGATAAATTAAATTGATAGTTCAAAAACCTCCAAATCCATCTATCTTCCATTTCAAAATGAACATTAAATAGGTCAGTAGTATTCTCAAATATTTTCTTCTTCATTAGCTTTAATTTTTTTTTTTTCTAACTTTAATCATAAAATGATAAAGATATCATAGATTTAGTGACACTATGTTAAACTATAAATTTAAAATCAAAACAATATATTGATGACATAATGATGATTAATGAGAACATAGTTCCTTCTTTGCATAACCTAACTATCATCAAAGAGAAGAATAAAAATTGAGGGCATGCACAAAGAGATGGGGGACCAAGAAGTGGCCACCCCACTTTTTGGCCCCATCAATGCCATTGTAGTGTAGAAAAATGTACCCCTTTACATTTTCACACTTGTTTGGGCTCTCCCTATTAAAATCTGGTTTATTTATGCCTTAATTGGTCCTATTTTTGCATCCACAAGCCTACTTAAATTCATTTTTCTAAGGATAATCCCGACATTTAATACATGACAAATCATAATTTAATGTTTTTGGCTATGTGTTCCAGATTTAGGGATCTAAGACTCATATGCCTCTTTGGGCATATGGGTCCTCCCTAAGTCTCGGGACCTGATTTCAAGCGATACATTGAACACAACACTTCTCAAAGTCTATGTATCGGGTTTAAGCCACTGGAAATCATACACCCAACCTGGCATATGAGTCCTGCTTTAACCTAGGACCTATTTTAATTCAAATTCTTGGTGGAATTTTATTATCCTTAGATCTAATTTCTGAATTTCGGCATGCAGTGTTGTAATTTCGAGAAATTAGGCATAAACAATTATAAATACAAGGTCATTTCATTAAGTTTCTCCTAACAAGAACAAGAAGAACAACCTAGCAATTTTGAGTCAAGCATCCTAAAGAGAATTATAGAGTTATAAGAGAATTCAAGAGAAAATCATCAAGTGTATGGAGCTACATTCAATATTCAAGCATCATGTCAAAGTATTCATGCATCATGTGTGTTTGTGAGTAACATTTGTGATGTAGGTTTCATGATTCAAGCAAACATTCAAGATAAATTTTCAAGCATTCAATCAAGAGTCAAGATCTACATCCATTGAAGCCATTTCACACAAATTTGTAACCTTAATTTCAAGGTTTTCATGAGTTGCAACATAGCATTTTTTCATTCATCATTCCTTCATGCTTTTCTATTTCATTTCAAGGTTTGATTACCAAAATGAGGTTTGACCAAGGAAAATCCCTATTCCTTAAGAAACGACATTTTTCTTTCTTGATGTGTGTTTGTAGATCTAGGTGAACTAGAGCTTGAAGATCCTTTGAAGAAAAAGTTGCCAAAGTTGTCAAGAAGTTGTCATCTTCACAAAAATTCACCTACAGACCAGAATTCAGACTTTCAGACTTAAAGATCAGACATGAAGGAAGATACAAAAGATCACTAGAGGCTACAAAATATTAGTCAAACCTTGATAATAGGACTAAATCACCCTACTAGGCATATTAGTCCCAGTGCACCCCTTTTTCCAACTTTTTGCAGATCTTGCTTAGTCATCAAGAGATTGGACAGATTTTGATCAGAAACTGTGTTGTAGGACTAAATCACCTAGCTTGGCATATTAGTCCATTTGTACTTCAAAATGTGGGTATGTGCAGGATCATGATGGGCCAAAAAGTGGCAATATGATGAGTTTTTGTAGGGTATGTGGTTGACGAATTTTTTTTTACCCAAAATTGTGAAACGAAAAGGGTTTTTAAAGAAGATTCTTAGCTTTCCACCAATATAAATTATGCTTTACTTTGAATTTAATAAATAATTATTATTTATTTTCTATTTGAATTTTATGAACATTATGCTTTGTGCATTTGATAACTATTTATTTTACCTAGTTTCAAAATCATTGATAATTTCTGTCATAATTTTTCCATCACGTTAGAAAAAATAAAAATAAAAATTCCAGCAAATAGGAGGATGACGAGAATTTGGAAACATTGAATGTTGGAAACCACACTAAAAAAATATTTAAAATAATTTGTTTATTTTTTTAATATATTTTTTCATATTGTCTCTAAGGAGACAATAAATAATTGGAACCCCAACTATTCTCTATAAAGAGACAAAAATACTTCTATTTCATATTGTCTTTATAAAGACAATAATTTAAGACACTCACTTAAACACAATATTTAAGACAATACACAATTTTTTTTTTGTCTCAAAATTGTCTCAAAAATTGTCTTAAACCCTCCGCCCCCCCCTATGTAGTAGTGATGCTATTTCAACCACAAAATGATGAATTTTGTATAAAACAAAATAGCCTCACTAAAAATGAAAGTTAGAAAGGTGGAGGGTTTGGGGACTAATGACCTAAATTTGAGAAAATAATGCTTAGATTATACTACCTTAAGCATGAATATCCTCAAAGAGGAGTTGTCCAAGGCTAGACAAAAAAAGAAAAATACTATTTTTGATGAGTCTAATAATGATATGACTCTACAGGTTTTTTGTATTAAAATTTCTATAAAGGGAAGCAACACATTCTTCAAGGATTAAAAGCCATTCTCCTCTCTAGTTAATTGTGTTCACATGGTGTTGAAATAAGTTGGTTTTGTTATGTACTGTAGCTTTTTCAGTATTTTGTATTAATACTGTTTCTCCTTTTATTTTTCTATTTAATAGATACATTTGTAGTCTCATATTGAGACCTATTTTGTTTTCTGATCCTTGATTCTTGTAAGGTAGGGACCATATTTCCTTTAATTTATTAAAACATAAGAATAAATCATTGGATTCAATCTTCTAATCTTTTCTTATAAATTGTTCACAGAATTGTTATCCCAAGTTTGTTGACGAAGTCACTGATTTCAACCACACTCACAACTCCGTCCGCATTTTCATCTATAATTTCAAATGCTCTTCTAATCTCATCGAGATTGCCCATTTAATTATAAAGGGAAAAAAAAGCTCGGTTAAAATCTAAATTTGCGGATCTGAAAAACCCAACAGAGTTAAGAAATAATTTTGCCGGGAATAATGCCCCTTGCAATATGACTCTATTTATAGAGTCATTGAACGATCCTTTTTTGAATGTGGAAGGAATGGTGTGAACAAGGGGAAAGAAAAAGTCTCTTCACGCGCGGTATAATAACTTTCGACCGTCGATTGATTCTCTCCATGTAAGTTTTGGCTCCGGTCATCACAAGAGTCGGTTCTTTAATAAAGTTTTGACTTGATATTTCTTGAAGTCGGTTAGTAATGGCGGTGTGGCAGGTATTAGAAAGGTCTTTTCGACAAAATGGCCATGTGGCAGGTATGTTATGGGAAAAGGTCCTTTTATTTAGTGAAGAAATGGCCATGTGGCAGATAAGTCATGTGAAAGGTCTTTTCACTCAGCAAAAAATGTCATGTGACAAGGAATTGATGACTACCAAAGAAATGGTTGTGTGGTAAACAGGCCATGGGAAAGGTGTTTTTAGTAAAGAAAAGACCATGTGGTAGGCAATCTACGGGAAAGGTCTTCTCACCCAACAATGAAATGACTGTGTGGCAGGCAAGTCATGAGGAAGGCCTTTTTCTCATAGAAGAAATGACCATGTGGCAAGGAAACCATGAGAAAGGTCTTTTTGTTCAGTGCTGAAATTTGATGGACATTGGTTCTTTTGGGCTTGATTATCATGGATTTTGTTGGAGAGTCAAATGCATTTGACATTTATATCATGGAACCGAAACATTGATATTTTCAATGATGAATTATATAAAGAATTAACTTAGATTCAAGAATTGTATTGATAATTTAATATAAATTTTGAATAATTATTTTATTTATTTAAAAATTATTTTATTTACTTAGAAATTATTTTATTTTATTTTATTTTATTTTATCAAGAGGTATTTATAATGACAATAAAATAACAAATGCTATATAGTAAGGTAAAAAAATTATGTTGTGATCATGTACATAAAATCTAAAATAAAGATATTATTGTAGTAATTTATCTCTATCCTCTTCAAAATGGTGTCAAAGCCAACTCTGAGAAAATCAGTGGAAGAATCGTAGAAAGGAGATCAATAAAAGAAGGATTGTAGTGTTTCTTGAAGGTAGTCATCCAAAATCTACAATTACTAGATTAAAAGAATAAGGGTTTTGGAAGTAATATTGTCTCCTTGAAAGGAGAGAAAAAAATTGAAACACAATATTTGAGAAGAGGTAATAATGAAAGAAAAACTCATAATTTTTAGTTGTCAATTCATCATCACCCAACTCTAAATAAAATAACTAAAGGAACTATCTAATCATTAAAATTGGTATTGCCAAAGTTTTTAAAATTAAAAAATGTTATGAATAAGTGCCTACATTATTATTTATGAAAATTGATATTACACATATTCACAAAAACAAATTGATGGATATAAAATCACAACCCTAAAGTTCAAATGGGGTGAATGCCAAGATCATAAAACATAAAAAATCCAAACCACTAAGTGGTAGCAACAATAGCAGAGAGGGGAGGAGGTGGGTCCTAGTCACTTGGTTTACCCTATACATTAGTGGGATTTGGAACATCCACCGAAGGGTCAGGCAACCCTCATCATATTTATACTTGTCTTCTTCATAATTTGGTGTTGTTAAAAAATTGAGTTCAAAAGAAAAAAAGGAAAATATGAATATAAACACAACTTAAAGGTAGTTGCAAGCTTTTGTGAATATCACTACTTCTTTTAACAAAAACTACCAAACTAAATAAAAATAAGAAGGGGACTAATACATAGCCATGATTATAGAAAAAACAAGAGATTATAGGAAAATAAGTTTATTGCTACCAACTCATACAAAGAAATCCACAACCAATAAATGTTGTAGCATTTGGAAAATCATTGGTTAGATGAAGCAAAATCATGAAAGTTGAAAGAAATACCATTTTCATATATCCTTTGTAGCCAATGATTACCACATAAGTCCATAGAAGAAAGAAAGGCACATTATTTTGGTGAAGTCGTCAATGGAAGAAAACAAAGGTAATCACTATCAAAAAGAAAAAATATTATTATTTTATTTTATTTATTTTGCTTTCGTATTGTATTTAATAGTTTCATATTTTTATCATCATTGAATTTTTTTAATTAAAAATTAAAAAACTTTGTGTATAGTTATAGATTAGCGCAAAAATTAAAAAGCTACTTTTAAAAAAAAATTATCATTCTTTTATATTTTTGTATGAATTTAATGTGTGATAGGTTGTTTTAAATGAGTTTTTGTAGGGATTTTCTTCATAAATATTTTCAAACTCTAAACTATTAATAAGTTATTTGAATGAATTCACTTACTAAAGCAATTTTATTTAAACTAAGAATTACTATTCTACACATTTTGTTGATCAAAGTTTAATAACTCTACTAGTATCAGAGAGTATTTGATTTCTTAAGGAAATGAACATGATTGTTGTGTTTATGAATGGTGTAAAATGTATGCTCTTCCATTTCACACTTGCATGAAATTGTGAATCAAAAACTTCACATCATTCCTTTTCTATTTTAGATTACATCCTAAGGAAGTTGAATGTGCATGCTCTCCCTCATGTTTGCAAAGCCAATCTTGGATGATCATAAATGATCAGTTTCTTTCCTCTAGGGACATACTTGATTATTTCATGACTTAGTGGAGGACTCTTAATTTTGAGTAGATTTATAGAAATTTGGGGTAGTCAAAAGACACCCATTGGAATTAAAATCAATCATTATGAGCTAAGCTTATAAAAAAAATACCTTATAGAGTGAAAGAGGAGAATGTATTACCTTCTTGTACTAGGTTGTGCAACTTATTTTTCGTTGATTGTATAGAATTAGGCCTCCTATACTTTCAAGTATGTAAAAGATACCCCTAGAGAGCTTATACATCCTAGTTTAATTCTTTTTGACTATCTTTATTTGTGTTATGTTGGTAGGTAGTTAGCTCTAAGAAGAAACTCACAGTGTACTTCCAAGTTGTTGAGATAGAGCGAACTCTAGGTAAGGCCTTGGAACCCATGGAAAGTGT